>MDKH01057742.1:0-74053 GCA_005239495.1 Nicotiana undulata | reverse complement strand
GCTTAGCCTTACGTCGCCCTTCCAAAGCATCTCAGGAAGGCGCCGCGTAACAGTATGTATGTAACAAACATAAACATGTAATATTCTCAAATGAATGAATAAACAAAGTAGCATGCCGGATTTTTGTACAACTCCACCAAATCATTCTACATTCTACACCTTACATTCGACCTCGCTCGAATTACTCTACATTTGACCTCTCTCGAATTATTCCACATTCGACCTCGCTCGAATTACTCTACATTCGACCTCGCTCGAATTACTCCACATTCGACCTCGCTCGAATTACTCCACATTCGACCTCGCTCGAATTACTCTACATTCGACCTTGCTCGAATCAATCAAATCTCGACCTCATTCGAGCTAACTCACATCCGACCTCAAGTCGGTTTGCGCTCGACCTCGCCAAAATCAACATCACATAGCAAACAAAAAAGAGAATGGGAATCCGAAAATACATAGCAAGAAGGTGATTGTTACATTTCAATTGTTGGATTACAATACTTTTTACAAAGGGCTCGAGGTCTCCCTCACAAAAATAGCAAAACAAACAAAAATTAAGTACAAAGGCTTCACGCCGCATCATCCCCATCAGCATACTCTTCGCCATACCAAGGATCAGAGGCAAGCCCATCAACGACATCATCCCCGTCGGGCGTACCAGGCTTGTAACCACAAGCTTCACGAGTTGCCCGTGCCTTGACGCGAACGCCTGCAAGCTCCTCCTCGGAAACCTTCTCGGCAGCCCTCAAAGACTTGTACACATCAAGCTGGGCCTCAGCGTGAACTCACATCTCGTATAGCTCTCGTGATACACTTGGATCAACAGAAGTATGAGATGTAGACGGCTGGACCATTTGTTCCTTCTCGACCTTCAAGATGACGACTTGCTCATTTAGCCCATGTAACTCCCCCTCCAAATTCTCAACCTACTCCTCCAATCTCGCCACCTTGAGTGTTGATGTCTCCGCCTCGCTAGCTTGCTCGGACCTACAAACGCGCAGGGCACCCTCCAAATATGCTGCCTCCGCTATGGCGGCCATCGTGGTCCTATCAGCTAGATTCAGCTCTACAACCCTAGTGCTCAATCCGCCCTCAAGTCGGCGGCCCTGGCCTTGCTTTGTTCGAGCTCGACCTTCAAGGACGCCACTTGTGCCTGGAGATCTGCATTCTCGACCCTTACCCCTTTACTCAATTCAAGTTCATCTTCCTTATACCTCAGAGTCTCCTCCAACACGCTGCATCGGCCAATGGCTCTCATGATCTCCTCGTCTTTCTCTTTTAGTTCTTTGTCCTTTCTATCGATATTGTCGCGCAACACTTAGAATTGGCCATCCTCCCCAACACTCTTGACCATTTTCTGGTACTTGGTATGGTACTCTCTATATTTAGGCTCCATCCTCCTATAAAGAGTAACCCTCTCCTCCTCTCGTCGGTCGTGCTCGATCTCCAAGATGTGAGTCTGACGTGCAATAGAAGGCAAGTCAGCCAAAATAAAACAACACTCATGAAACATATAAGCTTAGGAGAAAAGAAGTAAAAACTCACCCGCAGAGACATGCCTGATATGCCTAAGGACAAGTCTGTATCATTCAGCGTTAGCAACGTCCTATTTTTAGCCTCCGCACATAATGGAGCAAAGGACGGCGCTGCCCGCTCTGAGTTGACCAAGAGGTTGTAATTCACGGGAATGACTATGTGCCGATTAGGACCCTCCCTCCTTAGCTCTACACGATTAGCCCTCTCCACAAAAGTCCCCTCAGGGTCGATGTCAGAGCCAGAATCGACGTCCCGTGCAGGGACATCACTACCTCACAGCCTCCAATGATGAGCCACCTTCAACAACCCGCATTAGATTTTCGCCACTAAGAACCCCCTCAACCCTAGAGAGCCTCTTCTCCATAGCAGCACTCGTCGTAAGAACAACCTCCACTGCTGATGAAGACCCATACCTCACCTCTAAAGCCATGACTCTCTCCGGCTCTTCATCAGTAACGGACTTCCTAATCTCCACTCTTCGTCTTTTCCTCGGCGACATTTCCTCTCCATGAGGTGACTCGTTAATAAGACGGAAGATCGGATGAGAAGAGATCTCATCTGGGACGGCAACGGCTTGAGAGGCGGAGTCCTTCACTTGCGGAGCTTGAGTCTGACCTCATACAAACTCGACTAAAGCAAACTCCATTGCGGCCGAGGACACCGCCTGACGAAAGGCAAGCACTAGAGCTTCATATTTTTGGAAATTGCCGACCTAGCACCAAAGGAAGGTCACGTCAAAAGACGACAGAGAACGATGGTAAGTTGAAAAGTATAAAACTTACGGGACAAAGTCTTGGGCCCGAAGCGCTTGTGGAAGGACGCCAAATCTAGGACCCCCGCAGTGCGGGGTAACACGCGAGCCACCTAATCTTCAATATCCAAAACGAGGGAGGGAGAACGCCTCACAGCTGAAAACAAGGAAACCATGAGTAGGTCGAAGAGCTAAAGGAAAATAGAAAGTAAAAATAAATAATAATAATAATAATAATAATAATAATAATAATAATAATAATAATAATAATAATAATAATAATAAACGATACAATGAGATACTTACGATCGTAGTTCCACATCTCATGGAACCCGGTTGGGTCCGCCACTAGATGATCGGTTCTGACGAAGAAGTGTTTGCGCCAGAACAACCGATTTGCTTTATCGTCCATCCCGGCCACCAACCCTTTGGTTCCACGATATCGTAAGTGTATCATAGCGCCTCTATAAAAACTAGGAGAGAACAGGTGCAGCGGGTGCCGGATGTCGACCTCACAGCCGGCCAGCTCCGCTTACTTTGCCAGCATCAGGAAAACCTTATATAAATAAGGGGAGAGTTGTGCCAGGAAAACGTTGAAAAAACGGTAGAACTTCTCCGCTAACAGGGGGAGAGGAAGATAATAACCTATCAGAAATAGGTATACATAAAAGGCACAGAATCCTGGTCGATGAACCCGTACTTTATCGCCTCCCGCCGGAACAATTTTGACGTGGGGAGAAATGCGATATTTAGAGCGCAGGACGACTATTTCATCCGGCTCTATCTCGTAAAGCTCAGGAGAAGAAGCAGGAGCAGGTTCCTTGGGGAAGTCGTTCCTGACCAAAGGATTTTTAGGAACCACTTCCTCTACGGTGGGGAAGTTGTATTCCTCCTCAATCATGGGTTCCTCACTGCCGGAAGGAATGGCCACCGATAAAGGAGTAGCATCGGAACTCCGTCGTGATTATGAGGAGAAGTTGACATACCGACATAGTAAAGTGTGTACAACAGAGTAAGAGAAAGAGTATTAACTGGGAAAGAAACCGGAAACTGAAAGTGAAGGAACTGCAAGAAATGCTGGTGAAACTGCAAGAAATGGAGAAGAAGATGAAAGAAGGAACATATGCTTAAAAAGAGGGAAGTGGTGAAAGTTTCAAATGAAAAACCCCTCCCCTCTATTTATAGGGTTGGGTCGCATCAGAATCGAGGCAAAAAGCTGTCAATGGCACCAAAATCAAAGCGACAACAACACAGACTCTGCATTGGGAAGACGCGTGGCTATAATGTCATCCTACGTCACTTATACCAATCGCAGCTCCACTGACAATCGCCAATCCAACCTCGGACGATTCGATCCAGCCATCACGACCAAATTTCCTTTGAAACGGTTACCGGCAGAGTCCACTCATCGAGGACGTTCTAGACTACGACCTCAACAAGCAGAGGGACTAACTGTATAGGTCAAAATTTGTATTGGGTCTAATAGTTGTAGTGGGCGTGGTCGAGGCTTAAACCGACCATTTCTTAATGACGATGAGTCATCTTAAGGAGGGTTAATGCCGAGGTCGAGTAGAGAACATGAAAAAATAACGATAGTATAAATTTAGGATAGAGCGGAGGAATATTCCATTGAATATTCTTTCGTTGTGCTTTTTAGGGTTTCTTAAGAATATCCCCGATAAATAGGAAGAGATAAAGAACAAAAGGGAGATCTTGTGATAAGAGCACAGTTATAAAATTGACTACAAGAATATACAAAGCTTGGCTTGTCCACCGATTTTATTGTTCTAGATATACCTTTTCATTCACAAGATCCAAGAGTCTCGTGTTCATCTCCATTTCATATTATCCCACGTTGTTCTCAGGAAGGAGAATCATTCAAGTCACCTCATATTTGGGTGACAAATTCCTCCTTATTACATTTACTGGCATTATCTGCATTCATTCCATACACTCTTTATTGCATTCATTGACAATCATTGGGCACTATTTTTTTACATTTAATACTCTCGGACAAGGTCCTACATTGTTTACACGTTAAATCTCCAGATCTAGTAGTTATTATCTTTAACTAGGATTCACCCTCTATTTTACTTATTAATTCGTTCCAAGAAAAGGTTAACGTTTTTTTGGTAACGAGAAGAAAGACATTTATTCCACTTCATCTGTCTGAAAAGGATTAGGAAGATAACTGAAAATTTCACAACGCAAAATATTTCAGTTGTAAGAAATGCTGGCACATGTGGATGCCCATTTCTTTTCCTCCCTTAACGACAATCTTTTGTATGATAGTTACAGCTAGGGTTGTCTATGGGGAGGGTATTACCCAGAACTTGTCTGATTCATACCGGTATCGGTCCATCCCGATCTGGTTGGGGGTAGGGGTAAAGGATTGGGGCTAAGGGGAAGACAAGGAGGGGTAAGGGACCAAAAAAGTACCCTTAGAAATGGTCTAGTTGCTACCCTTAAGGTATCAAACCGGTACTGATCCTATACCGAACCGGTACCCTTAGTTTTATTTATTTATTTATTAACTTTAACCACTTTTTGACCGTTAGCGAACGGTTATTTTTTGAAAAAATAGCCATTTGCAACAAGCAAAAACACCTATTTTTACCTCCATACCCCCTAACACCGTCTTTACCCTTAAGTTATGTTTTTAACCTCTAAGTTTGTGAGTATTTAAATATAGCAATTTTTTATATTTTAATTTAAAAAATAACTTTAAGTAGCCCTTAAAGTACCCTCCCACTAGGACCGATAGTGGTACTGGTATGGTACCTCCGAAAATTCCCTCACCCCGTACCTTTTAGTTCCTCCTTAGCCCCAGTCCCATTAACCCTCTTTTTACCGATACCGCCCTCTTAACCCTCTCTTTACCGGTACCGCCCCCTTACCCGGTCCCCTTAAATACCCATAACCCTCCACTTAGACATTTCTAGTTACAATTAGCATTTTCCAGTAGATAACACTAATGTTTGGTTAAGATTAGCATTTTCCAGTAGTTAATGACATGTTTGTTGAAGAAAGCATATCCTTGTTTTGGTTAAGTCCACAATGTAAAGTGTAGCATTAGAACTAAATAAGATACTTTCCTCAGCTCAGGCATATTCAGGAATGATATTTTATTGGTCCTAACAGCGTTCTCAAGTTAATATACCTAATAACTGGATCAACTTATGTCGAGAAGTAATTTTTCTCAAAAATGCTTTTTTGGAAAGTACTTTTGGTAAAACAATTTGTTTGACTAATTAATTCAAAAAGTACTTCTGAACAATAATTAGCATTTGGCCAAGCTTTTAAGAAGTATTTCTAAGTGTATTTTTCTGAAAAATACTTTTCAGAAAAGTACTTTTGAGGAGAACCTATTTTTTCTCCAAAAGTGGTTCTGCTTCTACTCAAAAGTATTTTTTTTCCATCTAAAAGCTTAGCCAAACACTTCAATTTTAAAAATAAACATGTGCTTTGACCTTGGAGAAGCTTGGCCACTCCAGTGTGATGGAACTTAGCTGGAAGCTAATACATTAGCTGCTGCAAAATATATTTGGAGAAAATGAAACAGTAATTGACAACGATTGATATTTTGACTTATCAAAAAACATAAGTTTCAGACTTTTTCTTTCTTTTTTCTGTAAAGGTACAGGTTTCAAAAGACATCCCTACAACATTCAAGTTTACTTCACATCCTCCACTTTGCTGAACCTCAACCTGATATTCTGTTCCTATAAATAACTCGAGGACCAACTCTCAGATATTCAGTCAAAAAGAACAAAACAATTTGGAAATCATCATTCTTTAGTAAAAGCTAAAAAGAACTACAAAAGGGCCATCAACAAAGGCAATTGTTCACCTCCAACTAAACTATGATTTCCAGATTACTGATGCAAAAACACCCTCTACCAAATTTACACCACATCCAAAAATTCAACATTATCGGTGAACTGATGCACCCCTGCTAAACAAACTCTACATTATCTAAATTCAGATTTCTATGACTACACTGGCTAATCTAGAAGCTTCTCCTTCCAAGAAAATTGTAATGAAGGAACATATGCAGTACATTCACCCGTCTTTTCAAGGAAAACTGCCAGCATGTGGACGAGGTAACTACCTCTGCGGTTGATCTGAATTTGCAGCACCTGAAGTACTTGGCCCAGCACCATTTTCAGCTGGTGGCAAGGTTCCCCATTTGCCTTCAGACTCAAGCGGCTCAAGTACAATAACAGCACCGTCGCTTAGTCCCAATGCAAACTGATTCGGATCAGATGGATGTGCAGCAATAACAAGTGGATGCATCCTTGAACTGCAAAATAAAATTCCCAAATTAATTAAATGAAAATGAGAAAAACATACAAAAGTAAGGCTGCAGCATCGCCAAAATTTCTAACAACCAAAGAAAAGCAGTAAATAACCAGGTAACTGACTCACTCACCTTGGATTGCTGGGAAGGTAGGAAGTAGGATTGATCCGACATCTCCATCGCAATGTTGACGCACTGAGAACACCTACACTTGCATCTTCAAAACTAACAAATATAGACTGGCTATCACAAGAATAGGTTGCATGTGTAATTGGACCACTAGCTTCTCTAGGGACCCACTGTTCGAGGGGAAAAAATCCATTGTCAGACTGAAACTAAGCAGAAATAACAAAACGAAACACAACACAATAAAGAATACTAAGTACAAATGTCCACATATACTCTGATACTCTAACCACTGCGTCTCAAGCTATGTCTATCCTTATCTTAAACTTGGGATTGGGAAGGGTTAAAGAAGGGAATTTATACCTGCTTGAGGCACTCCAGTTTAGAAGCTTCAAATATGGCTATCTGCGTTTCATGTACTACCAACAATTGTGTCTGGTCCTGGTGAAATTGTACACGAGTATCTGCTTGAGGAGCAGCTGCTCTCCCAGCAGGAATCTGCAAGTATTTGCTTGTTTGCTTCTCCCAAGCATCAGTGCTCCAAACGCACAGCTGTAGAAACAGGGACACTTTATGAGGTAACCGTTGCTCAAAAGAAAACATTACAACTTCACCAAGCTCTTATAAGGAAAGGATTGTAAGAGTTTATGATATGATTGAGGTGATGTAGTCCATGTACCAAAACAAGCACCACCAGGTTATTCCTTTTGTTGGAGGATATCAAAAAACTAAACAAAATTTTCCCTCTCTAAACAATTCACATCGTATTAGAGCATGTAGAGGTCTTAGTTCAATTCTCAGCCAAATATCAACAAAATACTTCGTGCTTGGTCCAAAAAAATAAAGGACAAGCATGCACGTGAAGAAGTAAAGTGGCCACAATATTCAACACTTTCCACTCCCAATTAGAACTCAACTGGTCAACCTCTAACTGGTACCAGTTCCCATCATTTTCCTAGTACTAGTATGACGACGGCAGAACATATAGAATTGCTTTTACCAACAAAAGTATATCCATATAAAAATAATTTACCTGAGAATCTGCTCCTGCAGATATAAGCACATTGAGAGAATGCGAAAAAGCGAGCCCAGTTATTCTTTTCTGATGTCCTTTGAGCTTTGTCTTTACCTACACAATTGGATCATGGATAATGTCAACAGATTTCAAGTAAATGGTTAGTGGCAATTCCAACAATCATAAAATGGTATAACAATTGAGAATAGCTTCAACCTCGTCAACCCGGACATTGTATATTTGGATAGAGGAGTCATCCATGCCTATGGCAATAACATTATTATCTTGAGGATGAAAAGCCAAAAAGGTTGCCGCAGGTGGAGCAGGCATAAATGTTGTCATAGTCTGCATTTGCAACAGAAACAATAGAGGTTAAGTGAAAAGCAAACAGATGGCAAAAGAAAACAAGGTTAAATCATTATATTAAGAGAGAGAGAGAGAAGAAGAAGAAGAAGAGAGCAGCTGGTCAGAAAAGGAAAAACTTATAACAGATTTGTTTCAGCCCTAGAATGGAACTTATTCCACAATTCTGTATATAATATTTATGCACCTAATTCCAGATTTATGGCCTATTAGTCCGATTGCATGGCTAAAGCTAGAGTACAATTGCAAACTGCTCGAAGTTTCTTTTACTCTTTTATCCCATATGCTTAGTTGAGGACAGCTAGAATCAGCACACTTCTTAATTACACCTATACCCGAAAAGAAAATAAAAGATGTGGGTTTTCACCTTAAATGTCATCATATTAAACAATGATATTTTCCCTCCAGAAGCTGACATCACATAAGAGTCGTTCTTTGAGAGAGCAAAACATGGAACAGCGTCTTCAGGATTTGTGTCAGTAATATCATTTGTCATCAGCGTCCCATTTGAAGGTTGCCAAAGTTGTGGAACAATACTTGCATTAGCCTATACAAAAATAGCACAATGAGCTGCAATGATACATATTAGCAAAAGAGAGTATTATAAAGACCAATACCTTCCCCGTCGGGTTTCGCTCATTTCTGGGCCATTTCCAAAGTTTGTGCACAGCATTGGAAGCTAATGCAAGTATAGCTAATCCTGAATTTGTATATATTAACCTTGAAATCTGAAATATAAGAAAAAGGGAGTGGAACAAATTTAAAAAAAAAAAAAAAGAATTTCAGCTTAAATGGAAAATGACATTAGTCTTTACAGATCAAGAAAATGTGCAACCCCATGTTGCCAAAATTTGGGTTGTATAGCTTCTAGAAATTGTAAACACAAGGATGAATAACAATTTCCATAACTCATAAAGAAGTTGTTCAGCGGAAAAACTTGGTTCATGGTTTAGGTAAGAAACAACCCATACCCTGGTCGCTGTTAAACTGTCTGGAAGCTTCAAGGATCTGCACTGCGATGGTTCATTAATTTCAGTCGGTTTCCAGATTCTAGATTTATCAACAGTCTCTTCTGCAGCTCTTGGCCTTACATCAGCTAAGTTGCGATTTTCACCATTCTACCAAGAAGTTAAAATAAAGGGGCTGATCAGCAAATGGTCAGAAGTTCCAAAAAAAAAAAGTAGGAACTGCACTGTAAGACCTCCATTTAATTAGAAAAGAGTCACTAACCATGGAAACCATGGATGTCATTGGCACTCCTCGCTCTACAAAGCTTGCGGCAACAGAAGTGCTAGGAGGCCCAAAACTTCCCATTGTGGGGGGCTGCATATTTTTTTTTTAAAGGTAAGTTACATGTAAGGCATTTTATTTACAGCTCAATATTTCACAGTAATATTTTCTACATCAGAAAACAAGGAAAGGAAAAGCATCAAGTCCATCCACCTTCACCACAGAAGCAGAGGCTACTCTAGAAGCATCAAATTGGCGATTTTCCATGGATCTTAAAAGCCTAAGACCATCTGCATTGGCTAGAATTTTTATCCCATTGTCACTTGTCGAAACAGCCAACAATATTCCTTCCTTGTTAAATCGGAGGCAAGGAGAAGCCTGGGAATATGAGGTAAAAAATTGTTTCAGTAAACATACATGGTTGGGTTGTTAAAAATTTGGTCGACTAAAATTTACCGGTATGCCACCCTCAGCTTCAGTACTGGTCAGCATGTTTATATTGTCCATGTCCCAAAATTTTATCATGAACTCATCACCAGCTGCCAAAAATCTATTTTTAGTAGTGTCAAATTGCACCACCCCACCAGCACGCTTCCCTAGACCAATAAATGTACGCTTTACAGCTCCTTCACTTTCATTCCATTCAACAAGATATGACTCTCCTTCTTTATTAGTCCCACATGAGAATAACCTGCAAACCGATATTTCATAATACCACAAACTTTAGCCAATCGAAAGTAAGAAAATTGCATCATGCACAGTTATGGAACTCATTGTGAAATGCAAACCTTGTTCCGTCGGCACTATAAGCCATTGTGGTTGATGAATGACCTGGTGCATCATAGTCAACTCTCGAACCCATGTTATCGTACAACCATGCCTTTATTTTCCCGTCAATTGCAGTTGAGAAGATAAACTGAGGGGGGAGAAAAGGAAGGAAGAAAAGACGGAAAACCGTAAGATAAAAACTATCAATAAAGACATAAGTCAGTCCCATCAAAAAAGTAGAGTTCAAAGCAAGACATCTTTTAAATGATAGCTAGAAAGACTGCGTTCCAGAAACAGCCCTAACATTTACCAGAAACAAAATCTAATATACAGTTAAATTTTCCAAGTAAACTAGATCTTCGCAGCAAAAAGAAGCATTTTCCAATTCATACACTTGCTGAGCTGCCCCATAACTTTTTACTACTCGTTAATGATGTTGTGCATACCAAGACCAGAAAACTTGTGCCTTCAAACCATATATGAAGGAAGAACTAGTGCCAGAGAGAGAAAACGAAGAAATTATCAAACAAGTTACGATAAGTTTTCCCGGTGATAAAAAGGAGCATGGTTAACCTGAATATTTTCTTTGTGATGTGGACATATTGAATAGACCGGTGCCTCATGGCCCTCAAATGTATATTGCTTAGCCCCTGACACCGCATCCCATACCTGCAAACAAGAAACAATTGATCTACATCACAGAAATACAGTGCTCATAAACAATCAACAGATAAAAGTGAAGGGAGTGGGGAGGAAGTCCAACCCTTACAATCTGAGTCAAAGCACATAACATATCAAACCTTAATAAGCCTGTCATCTCCACAGGTAACAATACAAATCTGTTTGTTAGGATAGGAAAAGGCAAGATCATTGACGCTTCCTGAATGAGCCTCGATCTGCACATAAGGCCAGTCAAGGTTCGTATTCTTTTAGAAGAAGAAAGGAAGGAAGAGTTTAAAATTCAAAAGGATTAGAAAAAGTGCATACCTCAAGGTGGTTTCTAAGATCATCGCCACCGTGATAGGAGTAGATGTGCACAATGTGCTTAGAGTATGCAACACCTAATGAAGAATCAACAGAGAGCAAAAAAGTTCAGGCTGATTATTGCAGTTGGGTTAATTTTTTAGCTTTCAGCAGTATGAACTACTGCACCAATCTTTATCATTCACAGAAAACTTAAAATTCCAATACTTAAGTTCAACAAAGCGTCTGGACGACATACCAAACAGAGTGCCATCAGGACTCCACATTACACGATTAACTGATGCAGAGTACTCACTTGACAAAGATGCCTGGTTATTAGATTATAAGTTGGTAACTATGAGATTTATAAACCATCACACGTGGAAAACAAACGTGAATGCAATTAATAAAGTTTCATACATACCTGTAAAGCCACTGAGCATTGCCCAAGATCCCAAACCTTGAAACTTCTATGAGAAATCCTCTCCCTACCGCCCAATTCCCAAATCATAATCTCTCCTGTGCCAGTACCAACTGAAAATGAAGAACCATCAGTAGTGACCCAAAACAAAATGTACAACTGCTGTAACATAAAAATGGATCTGAAAAATGAATTCAAAATGAAGAAAATGAATCAAAGAATATCACTTTCACTTGTGTAAAGACTAACCAAGAAGCAGAATTTGCTGCACCGGATGGAAATCCATGCTCTTGACTGCTGAACCCTGATTTAGAGTCATGACAGAAGCCTTGGGCAAATCATCTGATGAATACGAACTTTGTGCATGGCTTTGGCCAGAGTACCCACCAGGCAAAATATTGATAGGCATATTATTTACCTGTAATCAATTTGAGTAAATCAATGTTTCTCATAATATACGAAAAAGCATCAAACCACAAAGAACTTCCTACTCAAAGCTCCACGCATAGGTATAATAAGCAACATTGTCATAAAGCGACAAATAGAACAAACAAATATGAGCATACTTGCAAGCCACAGTTTCTAATGTCACATCTCAGTTACATACATACTAATGTGTAAGCAAATCAAGATAATGATACCGTACTTCATCTGACACACCAAAAGGTCTTGATCTCTTTAACATGTGCTCCGAGTCAGCTGTTTGATAGTCCACTGTTGGGTTATTCGTAGGAGTCCTAGGACGCTTTAGCATAGCTGCTGCTAAATTATTAGCACATAGAGCGAGTATCAGTTTATGGCTGACTAACTAATTACAAGGGAGGTTGGAGGAGAGAAATGAGTATCTCAGATTTGCAAATACACTCCACTACATTTGTCAAAGAATCAGTGGTCGCACAAGTATTTGATGATCTCATTAGAACCATTTCAAAGCGGTGATATGTATAATACCTGCATTATTTGGAGTGGTGAAACCTATTGGTCCAGCAGAAGCAGATGGATGAGAAACTTGAGGAGGATTAGTCATCCACCCAGCAAGAGCGTTTGGCAGAGGACCAGGTGCTTGCTGAAAAGGCTGAAGGAACATAATTCAATCTTCCATCAGTCATAATTTACAACGAAATTTAGCTAGTTCGTGTTTTTACTTACATTTACACCATGAGCACCAAGAGGTGGAAAAACCCCGGGCTTTGGAACACCTCCCATGAGTGGATGAGTTACAGGGGATGGAGCCCGTGCACCATTTGGCTGTGACGGACCGCAAGAATGGTCCACAAATAAGGTCTTTATGTCAGGATTAGGCTTCGGGCTCTTACAAAGCTGATGCTGCCAGTTCAAACTGCAAGAATATGGGGCGCCTATGTTTAAGCCATCTACACTATAAAAGAAGATAAAAAACAAAGAACCAAAACCGAATAGAATTTAAAAGGCTAATGTCTTCCATAAACAAACCTCTGGTTGATTAATGTCCGCAGCCGTGCGTTCTTCAAGGTGGGAAAGTTCAGCTTATCACGAAACAGGGGATTTGCTTCTATCAATTTTTTGAGTTCCAGAAGCATTATACTCCTCGCAGACTTAGTATCTCCATATTTAGATAATTGCTCGTTATCCCTGCAAGTTATTGAAGACAAATCGAAAACCATCAAAAATAGTGATAAAGAAACCATTTAGGAGAACGGACAAAATAGATACGGGGGCCAAGATAGCAATCTAGTAAGCCAAGTGTTTCCATTACCTAAAGTTGTCAAGAGTCAAAAGTTGCGTAATTTCTTTGAAAAGGTCTTCATTAAAAGCCGAAAACGCCTTCAAGTCCTTAATTAGGATATCAACAGCTTTAGGACGGTCGTTCCTACAAGAAATTAAAAACGGAAAAACCATATAAAACTGTCGGATTATCAAACACATGGGAGCATAAAGCCATAAACAAATCAAAAAGATCAAACCCACCTATCTAGGGCTTCTAGATACTTTTGCTTTCGAATCTCGAAGAATATTTTCATGGAGTATCTATTATCGTCAACCTTGGTGAAACCCGATAAGTACTTCTCCACTTCATCCCATTCTCCATTCGCCACCATTTCGTCAAAATACCTCATGTTAAAGAAAAACCCTGATTCTTGCTCCAATCTTCAGCATGAAAGAAAGAAAACGAATTAAGAAAAATTAACCACCAAACGAAACCACAACAAGCACAATTATAATCATAAATTTTTATCGTTTAGTGGATCAGAAAATGGTATACAAACGAATCAATTCAGCTAATTTCTGATTCAACCCACAATTTCACTACACTTTTAGATCCCCCAAACCACAATTACAATCATAAATAAAAACAACTCAGACCATTTCTAATTTCTATCTCCCACATTTCTATAGCAGCTAAATAGACACAATTAAAAAGGAAAAATCACCAAAAAAATTCAAAAGGGAAAAAAAACATATTCTATTTAATTGAATTCAAACAAAAAAAAACCCTACTTGTGAACAGCATCTTTGAATTTCTCCTCATCAAGGAACTGAAGTATCAAAAACACCAGCTCTCTGCTCAGCGAAGACATCTCACTCACCTACAAAAACAAAAAATCCACAAAATTCAACTTCGACCCACCAAAATTAACCCCCAAAAAATTCCAATCAAAAATCAAATTTCTTTACAGATCAATTCATCAAATTAAACTTACCGAAAACCTAAAGCACACACATATACATATATCTATAGCTAGCTATACATATAGATATATACGTGCATGTGTTAAATTAAAAAAAAAACTTGTATGTATAAATACAGATATACATATAGAGAGAGAAAGTGGTGAAGATGTATGTATACCTTGGAATGAATGAGTGAGAGAGAGTAAAACAGACGAAAAGAACAGATCGAAGGGTTTTTTTTGCGTTTAGAGAGAGAAAAAAAAGGCAAAACACTACTCTTTTTCTTTTTGTTTACTGTGCAGTTTTCTCTCTCTAGAAAAATACCCCTTTTTATTTTTTTAAGGAAGAGAGAAAGAGAAACTGAGTGGGTGTGGGTGTTAGGGCGAGTGGGGAAGAGACATATAAATAGGGGAAGGGTTGTGATAAGAGGGGTTGAGATTTGAGAAAAAAATGATAAGTTAATCTACTTATCACCAGCTTATCAGTGATACGCGATAGTATTTATGAGAGATTTAAGGATAAGTGGTTTGGCCTATATTGACGTGTTTAATACGTCTCTAAACGAGGGCTTTTCTATATTCGGCAGAAAATGCGGGGATTTCGAAGAGGAGTTACTATATGGAGTTGTGGGAATGATTCGGTGTTGCCGCCCTCATTGTGGCGTTTCAATGGACTTGCAATGTTTTGTAAGTGTTTGATTCTTTTTTTTTTAATTCTATCCGGTGTTCGATATCAGCACTGCATTCAGTTAAATGTCTCTTTCGTCGAAACATTGTGCATCAAAGGGTAAAATGAGTCATATAATGTTCGAACCTAAAATATTCTATTAAGAATATGAATACTTAACATACCATCACAATCTTTATTACACTAATATTATTTTTGGTACAAAAAATATTTTTTGTTGTTTGATTTGAGAATGAATTTTTTTTATTAATGATCGATAATATTAGCAAATCAAATAGTTTCAGTAGTAATACGAAATTACTAATAAAGAAAATATGTTTCGCCTTAGTTGGTAGAAAATATTTTCCTTGAAACCAATCAGAAATAACTTTTGAAAAAGGAAATTTTGTTATACTAATAAAATAGCTTTTCTTTTTTGTGACCTTTTCTTTAAAAGAAAAAAAAATTCTTTATGAGTTGGGAAGTCAAAAGAAAACAGATCCAATCCAGTTCAGAATTGGAAAAAACATGACCCAATAAAAATTTGAAAGAAACAACTTTTTTTATTAGTTGACACGACGCACGATCTTGACTGTTTTAGATAGGGACAGATTATTTCCTTTTACTTTATTATTATTCTTTTCAAGAAAAAAAAAAGGATTTATTATTGATATCAAATTTTATTTTTCTGAGGAAAATATAATTTAATTAACATTTTTTCTAATATAAGATGAAAATATTTTTTTTGATACCGTTAATTACGAAGATCTATTTATGGCATACACCTAAGAGATGACTATATCAAAATCCGTGTAAATTAATTAATATATTGTCTTAGAGATTTCTGTAATCTAACATAAATGTAATAACAGCTCTACATTCCAATCAACTGTACATTTTGCTTTAGCTTTTTCCATATTTTAATTTTCTTCCATTTTTGAATTTTATTTTTAAGAAAAAAAAAAACGTCATAAAAGCAAAGTACGGAAATATTATGACCACTTACTAGATAAAGAAAAATTCATTAGTCTACCATCTCGTAAAACAGTAAATAATTTATTCGCATCCAATATCATATCAAATTATAATAATTTATTATATTAAATAATAAATTGAGGTAAGAATGTCTATTAATCAACTACGACTTAGCGATAACAATGTACGTGAACACATTTTGTTGTATGCTCATCGAGTTGGTTGTGTGATAAAAAAAATTCCTGATAAAAATAGCGACATATGTGATTTGAATATAGAGTTTTTCGTATTGTAGTTATAACCATGTCGCGAATTGTAGAAATCTTTTATCTTGTTAGGACAGTAAATCATTTATTTCCAGATAATATTTTTATTCATCATGTTGAAAATTGAAATATTCTTTAGTACTAGAATTTGTGGACTTTAATTTTTTCTGGAGTAATTACTTTTGGCTGCTAAATCTCTTTTTATTAAAATTTTAATGGTTAGAGGGAATATACCAAACACTAACAAAATATCCAGATTAATGTTCGGACAGCAACAAACATACTTCAAAATTTATTCTCATTATAATAATTTGTAAATAAAAATATTATATATTAAAATCATTTATTATCAGAAGCCAGTTGTATATAATGAAAAGTTAATTACTGATATATATTTCTGTGATTTAATTATATAATTACAAGGATAAAAAGACGAAGAAATACTAAAAAGGACAATGCTTTTTACGGAATAAATATTGTAATCTACTTGAGATTTATTTTAAGAAATGATTCTGGTCAAAGTTCTATGTTTAGAAGGAGAAAATCTTATTCAATAAAGTCTTATCATTTTGTAAGCCAGCTGGTGTAGATGACTTAAAAGTTATTTGCAGATTATTATAATTTGATTACATAATTACAAGGGAAAAGAAATGAAAAGAAAGCTCATTAATCAAGTCAAAATACTATATTACTCTCATTACGTGGCATATTTTTTTTGTCATAAATAAAATATTATTTTCATATTTAAAAATAATTTAATTGTAACTTTTTTATTTGATTTATCATTAGTGAAATAATTTTAATCACACAAATATATGATTTTTTTAGGGTTATGAACTTAAAAACCCCTTCATTCTTTTTTAAATTCGATACCCAGTTTATCGTTGTCACATAAATCGGGACAAAAAATAAATAGCACTTTTAATACAAGAAAAGCAACATTGAAGTAATCTACTCCAGATTTGAGGAATCTAATACTAATTCTATCGGTCAAATTCTAAAGCCACATTCGTAGACTCTTCCAATTATTAAAAATCAAAATTTGTAAAATTCTTCTGTATTTCTTAAAAAGAATATTAATTGTATTTGTATTAAAATTTACAGTAAAATTATTTCCTTTAATCCAACACCAATAAATGTGTGAAATAAACGTGATCCTTTATCTTTAATCAAAAATCTTGAGTATGGTGGAAAGAGTGATAGAGCCACATTTAACCTACGGCTATCACACTTTCTCATCAAAAATTACATTGTGTGACTAGTTAATAGCAAATATTAATTTTTCCTGATATATTTTAGAGTTTATTTTTTATATTTTAATATCTCTTAGCGACCCGATGAAAAGCGTTACCCAATGGTTATACAAAAAAAATATCATTCTATACTTTACATGACATCCATTTTTATTATATACAAAAAAACATTATCATATTTAGAAGCTACTAAATGTTATTATCTTTCTTTTAACAAAAATGACGTGGTTTGTTGTGTCTAATCGATATAAAATTTCCCCTTTTGAAAAAATAACCACGTGAAGCTTTCTCTAACGTCTCATTTAACTATTATTCTTTTCGATTCACTTTAATCGATTTTTATCTTTTTGTATGTGATTCAAAATATTTGATTTTTTAGATATAAAGAAGGAATTAACTTCTTTTTTTTCAAAATTATCCTTTGAATAAAGAGGCTAGAAGTATTTATTATATTTTTAATGAACAAATTAGATTAATAGAATTACCAAAATATATTTGGGTTTTATTGGTAAAATCATATTTGGCCATAGATTTTGTTTATATTTTGGCAAAATCCTAAATTCTAAAGGCCAAAATATCACTATTACATTTTTTAAAAATTGACGAACTTTTTGTATTTTATAAAATAGCCCACCATTTATTATTTTGTAACAATGTTGCTTCGTCTTGTCGGTCATCTGATAGTGTATCAGGTAGTTCATTATAAAAATATAATTTCGTACCAAATTTATTTATGTTCAGGACTATGGTTTGCGATAATATAATGAATGTATTGATAATAGTATTGTTGGGTATTTGTGATAGTTTTTAGAACGTGTGGATATAAATCATGTTTCATGTTTTTTCAAAATAAATTTGGGAAATATATTTTGAAAACTGATGTCCAAACATATTTTATCTTCAAACTAAATTTCATTAAAATTGAATTTTTCAAAACAAACTTGAGAATTTATGATCAAACACTAGCTGAGAAATCTTGTTTTCTCTCGCTCTTTCTCGGGGAGAGGAATAATGAATAAT
This sequence comes from Nicotiana undulata, assembly GCA_005239495.1. Classification (NCBI taxonomy): domain Eukaryota; kingdom Viridiplantae; phylum Streptophyta; class Magnoliopsida; order Solanales; family Solanaceae; genus Nicotiana; species Nicotiana undulata. Next base: position 55,745 of record MDKH01057742.1, on the reverse strand, counting down.
GAATAATAATGGTCCTTATTATTTTGTGTTGTTGGTTGGTCCAATGGGGCTGTCCACATTCAATAACTCCACTCAATTTAGTGTAATTTTCTTGCATTCATTTTCTGGTCTCATTTATTAATGTGAATTTTTTTAAATTGGTCCGTACAAGACGAGACGTGTATATTGCTAACTGCCAAGGGTAAGCAAGAAAGAGATAAGGGAAGAGAAGTTACGAACTCAATGAGTTTCGGTTGTCGTTTTCTCTGACTCTGACTACCCAAAAAATAATTACAAATCAAAAGCAACTGATTACGTCAAAACTCGCAGCCTCTTTATTCGAGTCCCTAAGCTTTTTTGGGTTTAAAGCACAAAAATAAGTGGAAAAAATTACCTAGATTAATTTATATATAACGCATGTCTTCCATGTTCTATACCTTAATGATATATTTGTTCGTTAAGGTATAGTGCATGTAGGGGTGAGTACAAAATTCGAAAAAGCAAATTTCTAACTGAACTGAATTAATTTGGTATTTCAATTTTTATTTTTTGGAATATGCCTAGTTTTGGTTTGTTGGATTATGGCGGTCTATCCGGAAGTCATCAGCAACACGATAATGTGCATCATGGGATATCAATAGATAATGATTTGTAAGTTAAGTGATAACATTTATATGTAATGTTTGGATGAATTTGAGAAACTCATTATTTTATTGGTTATGCAATGAAAACGAGTAACTTAAAAGTCTTGTCCTTACTCAATTGCCCGAAGACGATATATTTAATTGGGATCTGGCAGATACGCCGAGTCAGGAAGATGATAGCGATTATGAAAACAATGTTGATGAGTATGGAGATGACACACCCTTCCCTGATAAGGGTGATGATGATGAGGATGAGAATGATGAACCTGATTTGACGAGGGAGCATGATGCCACCAATGAGCATGCTTCATATATGCAGACTCCACCTCCCGTTAGACCTAGAGTGTACAAGCCTCATGTGCCGTTTCATTCAAAGGAGATTCCCTACCTTGATCAGTTTCCCAGTATGCCAGATGTGGATTCCATCACAAGAGATCTTGACGACATTCGTACAGCAATATGGGATGAATCTAGACCAACGATGCTGTCAAAGAATGTGCTTTTTGCTGATAAAGTGCGCCTAAGTAGGGCGTTGCGAATATACAACATAAAATAGTGTCGTGAGATCGCGGTTCATGAGTCATCTCTGGAAGTATACAATGTTATTTGTCGTAGATGGTTTCAAGGTTGTACGTGTGCGAGAAAGTTGAAAACAAATATGTGGATTGTGGGAAAATACATGGGCACCCACACTTGTGAAATGGACACATTCAACATGAATCATTTTAACTTGAATGTTGACTTGATTTCTCTAGTTCTGATTCTACACATTTGAATCGTCAATAAGGTACAAGATTAAAGAGTGTATAACATCTCTTCACCATGTATATGGATGTACCATTACCAAAAGAAAGGCATTTCTTGGGCATATACGTGTGTTTGAGATTGTTTATGGTAACTGGGATAAGTCTTTTGCCGCTCTACCCAGGTATATGGCTGGATTGCAACACTTTAACCCTCGGAATGTTATTGAATGGAAGCTTGAACGGAGTCCGGGAATACAAGAATTCATATTCAGATATGTGTTCCAGGCATTTAAACCAGTCATTGATGGTTTTGTGCATTGTCAGCCGGTAATATCCATAGACGGCACTCTTGTCTATGGAAAGTATGATATTAAGTTGTTGATCATTGTTGCAATAGATGCTAATGGAAGCATATTTCCCCTCTCGTTTGCTATTTGTGCCAATGAATGGACATTGTTTTTTAACCACTTGAAGGAGCACGTTGTCAGACAACATTCAAGTAGATTTAGAAACAAACAACTTTTTTGGAAGTGTAATCCGAGATAATTCAAGCTCATTCACTCAAATATATACTCCTAGTCTCATTCATAGCACCCCCGTGGAAAATCGACCCCGACTCTTTGTTGGGTACTATTATTTTTCCGACCATTTCACTACCTCAAATAGAGGTGTGGCTTGGACGAGATCAATATTTGGCGCCGTTGCTGGGGAGCTAATAATGGATTTAGCTATATATTTGGTTTTGTGTGTGAATTGTCTCATTTTCCTTCCTTGTTACTAACTTGTGAGTATTGTAGGTTCAACCATGGAAAACAACATGCTCAGAAATATAAACGTGGGGGATGTGGACGTTGATGATGATGCAATTAATGAGGTACCTATTGAACCTCAAGACAATAGAAGAGGCCCATTGCCTAATGACAATGTTCCCGTTCCACCCCCACCTCCACCATGAGCGGCTCCATACCGGGTGTTGCCGAATGAAGGGTATGCAAGTGTTATAGTCATACTCTATATTAGGGCGGGCAACTTTCAAATAACCAACATGATGCTCACTTTGCTCGAGCAATAAGGGTTCTTCACCGGTGCACCGGGTCAAAATGCATATAAACATTTGAAAAGGTTCGTTGATATGTGTTGGGGAAGAAAACAAACAAATGTCTCCAAGGATGCTTTGAGGCTAAGGCTTTTCCCCTTCTCTCTACGAAGGAAAGCTTTAGATTGGTTGGAACGTTTGCCAAATCATTCCATTCGGATGTGGAATGAACTTGCAGAGAAATTCATTTCAAAATACTTCTCTCCCGGGCACATGGCTACTCTTCGGGATGAAATTATAGCATTCAAGAAAAAACCTAATGAACCACTACATGAGATATGGGAAAGATATAGAACAATGGTGAAAGAGTGCCCCAACAATGATATGATGGAGAACATGATTCAACAAGCTTTTTATCGGGAGATCAATAACACCAACCAATGTGTAGTGAATCAACTTGTCGGTGGGAACTTCACGACTACGCCTTATGTGTAGGCGTGTGATATTTTGGATGAGATGGCAGATACTTCATCGTCCTGAAAATCTAGAGCCAATGTTCCACAAGGTGATCCAAATGTGATTCTTCTTCATAAAGAGTTATTTGACCATGGGCAAGCCATAGCCGAGTTGAAAACTACCATGAACCAATTGGAGAAAGCTCAACTTCAACAAGTGCAAAACCCGAGGTAAGTCAATGCTATGGAGGGCGTCAATATGATGGGTAAACAAGAGAAGAACAGGAAGTCCATAAGTGCAAAAAAGAGTGGATAATTTTGTGCAAGAAGATAGTGGGTATGATCAAGAAGATTCTTACAATGATCAAGATGAAGAGGTCCAATAATTGAACAACTTTCAAGGGCAAAGAAACAACTATCAAGGACCTAGTCAACAACAATGGAGACCTTCAAACAATTAAGGCAATTGGAATTCTATCAACCAAGGTAATTGGAATGGTGGGAACAACCAAGGGAATTCGAATGGAAGCAACAACCACGGGAATTGGCACAATAAAAACAATCAAGGCAATTGGGGAGGCAACAACCAAGGAGAGTGGAACAACAATCAAGGAAATCGGGGGTCGGGTTTTCAAAGTCCCTCGATGTAGCAACAACCGAGTAACCCACCTCTGTATCCTTCTCATGGTCCTAGTTCCTCCAACAATGAAATGAGTCATATTGAAAACATGTTCAAGCAAATGATGGAGAAGAATGTTGATTTCGATGCCCAACTTGCTTCACACAATACATCAATTCGCGTCCTAAGGGAGCACTACCAATTGATACGGTGGTGAACCCAAGGTATGGGAACACTACGTGACATGCCATGGCCGTTCCTACAAGAAGTGGAAAAGGTGGGAATGCACCTACCTCAATCCAAAGGCAACTTGTGGATGATGAGCAAGTGGTAGAAGAAGAGTATATCCCGAACAATGATGTGCAAACAAATGATGAAGTGCAGATTGATATTGATGACATGGTGGAAGAGACTCAAGAGGATGTGAACCCGTCTAGGGCTCATGTGATTGACATATAAGAACCGGTGGTGAAAAGAGCTAAGGAACCATTGCCTAATGCACCACCTCCCTATCATCATAGCCTTGCCAATCAATTCAAGAAGTTCATTGATATGATGAATAACCTCTCTATAAATGTGACTTTGGTTGAAGCTTTGGAGAAAATTCCCGGATATGCTAAGTTTGTGAAAGACTTGGTGACGAAGAAGAGATCGATGAATTTTGAAACTATCAAAGTCACTCACCAAGTGAGTGAAATTGTGCATTCGATGGCTCCAAAGTTGGAAGATCCCGGTGCTTTTACTATTCTTTGTACCATTAGAAGTGCCAAATTTGCAAAGACTCTTTGTGATCTCGGGGCGAGTATCAACTTGATGCCCTATTTGGTTTTCAATACATTGAGAATCGGGCAACCAAGACCCACATATATGAGATAACAAATGGCCGACCGTACAATGAAGAGACCGTTGGGGGTGATTGAAGATGTATTGGTTCGAGTCGACAAGTTCATTCTCCCGGCAGATTTTGTGATTCTTGATTGTGAAGTGGACTATGAGGTGTCAATTATTCTTGGTAGACCTTTCCTTGCTACGGGGAAGGCTCTTGTTGATGTGGAAGCCGGTGAGCTCACTTTCCGGGTGGGTGAGGAAAATGTGGTGTTCCATGTGTGAAAATCTATGTGGCAACCTAAATGAAGTGTGTTCGTTCGTGGACTTGGTTACCAATGTGATTATTGATGATACTAGTGCCACAATGAATGTTGATGATACATTGGAGGCCGTCTTGCTTAACCTTGACGATGAGGGGACGGATGGCTTTGTGGAATGTGTGAACTCATTGCAAAGAATGGGGTCGTACACTTATGAACCCCACAAATTTTCCTTGGATCTTGAAAATCGGAAGACTCCTCCAACAAAGCCCTCAATCGAGGAGCCTCCCATTTTGGAGTGGAAGCCACTGCCTCCGCAGCTCATGTATGAATTCCTTGGCCCTTGTTCTACTTTACCGGTTATTCTTTCCTCTTGCTTGACTAACGTGTAGGTAGATTCTACATTGGCGGTGCTGCAAAAGAGGAAGAAAGTTATTGGATGGACATTGGCGAATGTTCGGGGAATAAGCCCCCCATTTTGCATGCACAAGATTAATTTGGAGGAGGATGACAAACCCTCAATTGAACATCAAAGGAGACTAAATGAAGTAATGCAAGAGGTGGTCAAAAAGGAGATGATAAAGTGATTGGATGTCGGGGTTGTCTACCCCATTTCTGACAGTTCGTAGACTTCTCTGGTGCAATGTGTTCCGAAGAAGGGGGGCGTAATTGTGGTCACCAATGATAAAAATGAGTTGATTCCAACGAGAAGGTGGTCAAAGTGTTAAGTTGTGGATTCTATTGGCCTACTCTCTACAAGGATACAAGTGATCTAGCGTTGTGATGAATGTCAAAGTGCCGGTGGAATCTCAAATAAAAATGAAATGCCCCTCACCACCATCTTGGAGATTGATATTTTTGATGCGTGAGGTATTGACTTCATGGGACCTTTTGTAAGCTCTTGTGGGAACACCTACATTTTGGTAGCGGTTGATTATGTGTCAAAATGGGTTGAGGCCATTGATCTACCCAACAACGAAGCAAGAAGTGTGGTGGCATTTTTGAAAAAGAACATCTTCACAAGGTTTGGAACTCCGCAGGCTATCATAAGCGATGGGGTGTCGCATTTTTGCAGCAAAGCTTTTGACACCTTGCTTAGCAAGAATGGTGTCACGACTCCCTATCACCCTCAAGAAAGCGGACAAGTGGAAGTCTCCAATCGGGAGATCAAGAGTATTTTATCCAAGTCACTGAATTCAACCGGACATATTGGTCAAAGAAGCTTGATGATGCACTATGGGCTTATCGGACAACTTTCAAAATGCCTATCAGGATGTCTCCATAGCGGTTGGTTTTTAGCAAAGTTTGTCATCTTCTGGTGAAACTTGAGCACAAGGCCATGTGGGCTTTGAAGAATTTAAATCTTGATTGGATGCAACTTCCACTTTGCGGGTTGCACATTTGAATGAACTAGATGATTCCGGTATCGTGCTTATGCAAGTTTGTCCTTGTACAAAGAAAGAATGAAGTACATCCATGAAAAATAGATCCGAAATAGGGAATTCAAGGTGGGAGATCTTGTTTTGTTGTTCACCTCACGATTGAGGATGTTTCCCGGAAAGCTGAAATCCAAATGGAGTGGTCCCTTTGAAATTGTGGGTGTGACACCTTTTGGTGCATTGGACTTGAAAAACAAAAATGGTGATGTATTCCGAGTCAATGGTCACCGGGTGAAGCATTATTTGGGACAAGCTAATGATGGCCACGTGGTGGTAGTGATTCATTTGAAGTGATGGTAATCTACGTCGTGTCGCGACGTTAAATCAGACGCTTCTTGGGAGGCAACACATTTTTTTTATATAGGTCTTGTGCTAACTGGATTTGAAGTGTGTTGCAGGAATGTCTGTGCTTTACAGGAACTGGGCTCAGGAAAATTGGACAATTATGGAAAAAGTGCGGACCGCACAATTTCAAATTCTATAGAAGAAGGCAATCGCGGCCGCACAATTCTTGTGCATACCGCACAAGTTGAGATGGCAAAATTGCAAACTCTCTAAGTTTTTCTGTCAGAAAAATGGCCAATGTGCGTCCGCACAAGGAAATCTGTGGTTCGCACCAAAATTTGCGGCCGCACACAAAAATCTGCGGATCGCAGATCAATTGAAGAAAATTGAGAACCAGGTCATAAAGTGCGGACCGCAGAAGGAATTCTGCGGCCGCACTCGACTCTTAAAACCTTAGCTACTTTGCATAATATAAATAGTAGCCCTAAGGCTACTGTTCAAACTTTCACATCTCTGAAATCTCAACACAAAAGCTAAGAATTTGCACACAACTGAATAAAGCACCTGCCACTTAATTGAGCATTTTAGATCCATCCTTTACACCACTTCATCACTGGTATGTGCCAAAATCATTTCTATAATTTTTTTTAATTTTCTTAGTTAGTATAGAATTTATTAGTCAATTAGGACCATATATCAATTTCATGTCTATGTGGGGTGTAATTTGTGTTAGGTGAACTCTTAGTTGCTATATAGGGATGGATATTTGCTTGATATTGTTTAATCACTACTACCACGTCAAATTTGTGTGCAAAAATTGAAACCCTAAGTTTTCTTCCCGATGAATTTTGAATTGAGCGGCCGCACAAGGAATTGTGCGGTCCACAGATCTGTAGGATATGGAACTTGGTGTATGTATTGGTAAAAATGAGCTTTACACGTGTAACAATTCTGATGACTCAGCAATCTATGTGGAGAAATGAAATCATGACAACTGGACGGGACTTTATGAAGAGGTACGAGATAAAGAGGAACGAAACAGCATACCCACGGGGTAATAGATACGGGAGTCTCAACCTAATCGAGAAGATGAAGAGACACGGTCAGAATGTATCAAGGCGGAATAAAGGGAAGATTCGGAGGTCTTCAATTAATGAGTCAAACGTTACATAATCTTCACGCAACAGTTACGGTTAATCATTGTAATGTTACATTAATACCATTATTAGTCATTAATGCTCAATCACTGAAAAGAGTAGACATTATATTAAGAAATTCCCTATAAAAGGGAGTAAACTATAACTTGTAAGGACACGTTCGAAAATCTATTGCAATATACTTACTTTTTACGCATTTTACTGCTTCCTATTTGCAAATTTACTTACAATCGTTGGCATATTCTTTGGTTATCAGAAACTCGTGTTCTTAAAATAGCTTTGGCAGAGAATCTAATTCTTTGGTTAAACAAATTGGTTCAATTACCGGGAATCTAATAATCTCTGTTTTTTCTCAAACAACATTCTGTGAATTATGTCGGACGCCAACGACAACAACCAACAAAGGATTGGAACTCCAGTTCCATCACCTTCAGGAACTCCACGAGGCTCAAGGTAAAATTCCCCAAATAGATCTACGACTCAAAACAATAATCGTAATGAAAATGAACAAACAAGAGAACAGGATCAGGTGAAGCAAATGGTTGGTGAGTATGTGACTCAAGCCTTACAAGCTTTCATGAGGGGACTACCGGCTGCATCACCTACACCTCCTTCTAACAACACTGTAACTGTGGAAAATCCACAATCTGGATTAGCAAACTCAGGAAGTGGAGGCACTCTAAATGAGTCCCTTGAAGCAAGACTAGGTATGTCTAATAATCCAGAATTATAATCTTTATTACTAACCATGCAGAAACAGGTAAAGGAACAAAACGATCGAATCGAGCAAATTCCTGGAGTACCACCTGTCATCAAAGACATTGATGTTGATATATATTCTGAACAACCTTGGAAGCCAAGTGCGGCACCCTTTCCTATTCCCAAGAAATTCAAAATGCCTGATATTCCCAAGTACGACGGGACAACAGATCCACGTGATCATGTAACTGCTTTTACCACCGGAGTGAAAGGCAACGACCTGACTAAACAAGAAATCGAGTCAGTACTAGTCACGAAATTTGGAGAGACACTCACCAAAGGAGCACTAACATGGTATTCTCTTCTACCTGAAAATTCTATTGACTCTTTTGCTGAGCTTGCAGATTCTTTTATAAAAGCTCATTCTGGTGCGCAAAAAATCGAGAAAAGAATGGAAGACATATTCAAAATAAAACAAGGAGACACGGAGTTGCTTCGTGAATTTGTGGACAGGTTTCAACGAGAAAGAATGTTGTTACCAAGGGTATCTGACAATTGGGCAACCATGTAATTTGCAAGAAATTTAAATGACAAAAGTTCAGAAGCCACGAGAAGACTCAAGGAAAGCTTGAGAGAATTCCCAGCCACGACGTGGAACGATGTTTATAATAGGTACAACACTAAGCTACGAATAAAAGAAGATACCATTGCTCAGTCAAAAGCTGAAGATCGAACCAGTTCTAGACGCTCTGAACCAGAGAGGAGAACAGGTAAGAACATGTATGACCCTTATATGGGACCTTCGGGATGAGAAAATCGTCCCAGGTTTGAGAACGATCGGTTAGAATATAGACCATCAAATAGAGATACGAGCTCTTCCTCATCAAGATCCAGAAAGGATCGGTATGAACGAAATGGAGGTAATACAAGAATTGTAGACTACAACTTCAATGTAAGTACTTCTGAATTAATTACAGTACTGAGAAACATGGGCGATAAGGTTTGATGGCCCAAAGAAATGAGGTCAAATCCGAACAGGAGGAATCCAGACTTCTGGTGCGAATTCCATAACGATCATTGACACAGAACATCAGACTGCAGGTTATTGTAAGGTGAGGTAGAACAATTATTAAAACAAGGTTATTTAAAATAACTGTTTAGTGAAAAAGGTAAACAGGCATACGTGAAGAACAGGCAGGAGCCCCCAAAACCTCCATCTCCAAAGCAAACAGTGAACATCATACACGGAGGAGGAGGTGAACCGAGTAATCTGCAAAAGAACAACAAAATTCACAATTACACACGGGAAGCGGATTCGTGAAGACATGGAAGCAGACAATATATCATTTGACGATGCAGATATCAGCGAATTAATGCTTCCACACAACAACGCACTGGTAATATCCCTACTTATACATGACACTAACATAAAAAGAGTGTTGATTGATCCAGGTAGCTTAGTCAATATCATTTTGTCGAGAGTTGTGGAAGAAATGCTAATGGAGGATCAAGTAATCCCAAAAGCACGAGGCTTATCAGGGTTTGACAACTCTACAGTCATAACAAAGGGGGAAATTGAGCTTAGCACCTATGCAGAAGGAGTAATAAAAAATACTAGATTCCAAGTGATCGATACTGATATGGCCTGCAACGTAACCATGGGGAGACCATGGATCCATGACATGAAAGCAACACCATCTACCTTACATCAGGTAATTAAATTCCCTTCCAATTGGGGAATTCAACAGATTCGAGGCTGATAGTTTCTATGAAGCTACAAACTGTAAAGAGACCTGATCCTTTACCAGTTCCCTCAGAGATATCAACAAAGACAGTAAGTAAAAGAGGCAAGGGATTTTTACGTGGAAAAATCCCAACACAAGGGGACAAAAACCACGACCTACTCTGGTAGGATTTCAACTTCACTAACTTGTAATCTTAACTATTACAAGCCACTTTGTAATGACACTCTTACAAAGACTTTAACACACTAACTTGCAATACCTATTACAAGCCACTTTGTCACTCACTAGTTACAAAGACTTTAGACTTATGACTACACTAGTCACAACACAAATACAAAAGGTTTATGATTTTGAGATTCCTAAAATCGTGCTTCTAAGAAAGCAAGTAGGATACAATGAAAAGAAAAATACAAGATTATAACTCAACTAAGGACACCTAACAACACGTTGTGGAACAGGTCAGTCTTAGTGGAGTTGTCTTCTTGTTCTTGACACACTTTAGTCTTCAATGCAAGAGCAACACTTTAATGCTTGAGAGAATATTTTTAGTAAATGCTCAATTAAATATCTTGTTTGTCTTCAATCAAGATATTATATCCTTAGGACATCCCAAGAAGGATGCCCATGCTTAGTTGGTATACTTCTTAACCAATGGAAAGTGACTGTTGCATTGTTACTGCACTATAGCGTGTACAGTTCTAGCAGTCACTTTTCTGTCACAACTTTCCAGATGTAGAGTTGACCTGTACTTCCGTCAATGAGAATGTTGAGGGATTTGGTCCCTAAACTGTTTCCTATAAGTTCAAATGTACACTGCACAAATGCTTGAGTTCATGCTGACTGGTTGTGCTGGTTATGCATCAGGTCCTTTTCTGGTTCTTTACATAAATGTTTGTTAGATCATCAAAACATAATACTAACCCATCAGAGGCGATCAACAAATCTCAAGGAATATAAATTTCGTAGCATACTAACAACAAAGAAGAAGCGGAAGAATCAAAAGACGAGGAAATCGCCCAAACAGGTACGGAAAAAACTATTATTCAAACAAGTATGGAAGAAGATAGCTACGAGAAGGTGAACCAAGTCACCACGAAAGAAGTATCAAAACATACGAACATGGATTCCAGACCTGATGTCATTTAGGAACCAGAAGAGGACGAGCATATAAAAACAACTATGGAGGAGCTCGAAGTTGTCCCACTATTCGAGCAGAATCCCGAACAAAAAGTTCACATAGGCACAAGACATGACAGGTATTCCTCTAGAAGTGATGACTCATAAACTAAATGAAGATCCATCCTTCGTGCCTGTCAAGCAAAAGAAAAAAAACAAGGACCATTCAAGAACCAAGTGATCGATGAAGAGGTACAAAAACTCTTGTAAATTGGTTCAATACGTGAGGTAAAAAATCCTAATTGGTTAGCCAATACTGTAGCGGTGCCCAAAAAGAATGGTAAATGGAGAGTATGCGTAGATTACATAGATTTAAATAAAGCATGCCCTAAAGACTCATTTCCATTACCACACATAGATCAAATGATTGATGCCATTGCAGGTCATGAATTATTAAGCTTTCTACATGCATACTCTGGTTATAATCAGATAAAAATGGATCCCTCAGACGAGGAAAAAACTTCCTTTATTACAAACAGGGGGACTTATTGTTACAAAGTCATGCCTTTTGGCCTGAAAAATGTTGGAGCCCCGTATCAAAGACTAGTGACCAAGATGTTCCAGGAACATATGGGGAAAACAATGGAGGTATACATTGACGACATGCTGGTGAAATCAACACAAGCGGAAGATCATTTCCAGCATCTTTCAACCACCTTCAAAATCCTGCACAGGTATAATATGAAACTAAATCCAGAAAAATGCGCATTTGGTGTTGAATCGGGTAAGTTTTTGGGTTTCCTTGTATCAAATGTATAGAAGTAAACCCCGCTCAGATTAAAGCTATTGATGTAATACCCAATATATTTACAAGCAAAAAAGAAGTTCAAAGATTAACAGGAAGAATTGCAGCCTTAGGAAGATTTATCTCCAGGTCCTCGGAGAAGAGTTTTAAATTCTTTTCAGTTCTAAAAAAGCAGAATCAGTTGGAATGGACTGACGAATGTCAACAGGCTCCCAAAGATCTGAAGTCCTATCTATCAAAACCCACGTTGCTTTCTAAGCCAAAAGAGGGGGAGAGGTTGTACGTTTATCTTGTCGTTGCAGAAATTGCCGTAAGTGCAGTACTGGTAAGGGAAGACAAAGGTAAACAATCTCCAATTTATTATGTAAGAAAATCTTTATTAAATGCTGAAACTAGATATCCTCATGTAGAAAAATTAGCATTAGCTCAAATCATGGCAGTTAGAAAGTTAAGACCATATTTTCAATGCCATCCAATCACTGTTATGACCTCGTACCCATTGAGAAATATTTTGCATAAACAAAAGTTATCAGGGAGATTAGCTAAGTGAGCAATAGAATTAAGCGAACATGACATAATAAATCAGCCTAGGACTGCAATAAAGTCTCAAATTTTAGCTGATTTCGTCGTTGATTTTAATACTAGCATAATCCGTGAAGTGGAAAGAGAGTTACAACTCTTTAACGGGGCTAATCCAGGAATATGGACCCTATTTACTGACGACACTTCTAATGTAAAAGGAGATGGCTTGGGAATTGTTTTAATATCACCTACAGGTGAAAAGATACGACAAGCTATTAAATGTTATCCCATAACTAACAGTGAAGCAGAGTACGAAGCTGTCATTGCAGGGCTTGAACTGACACGAGAACTCTCAATAGAGCAGATCATGATCAAAAGTGACTCTCAACTAGTGGTGAACCAGATGCAGGGGACTTACACCGCTAGAGAGGCCCGGATACAACAATATCTGGAAAAACATGAGACCTAGTAAGACAATTCCAATCATGGATGGTTATACAAATACTCAGGGAGGAAAATGCAGAAGCGGATGCATTAGCTAACCTCGCAGCAGTTGCAGAAGTGACGAATAAAGACAATGCAATTGTCATACACCTATTTCACTCAGCAATAGACCAGGACAAAAATGAGGTAACATTTAACAATTTGACATGGGATTGGAGAAACGAAATTTTAAATTTTTTGCAGAATGGTACCGTACCCGAAGATAAAAAAAGTAGCTCAAGCACTTCGCCGAAAAGCTACACGGTACTGCCTCATTCGGGATACTTTGTACCGCAAAATGTTTGGAGGTCCATTAGCAAATTGCCTCGGACCCAATCAAACAGAGTTCGTAATGAAGGAAGTACACGAGGGACACTGCGGAAACCATGCAGGAGCAAGATCCTTAGTCAAAACCCTAATCAGAGTAGGGTATGATTGGCCCAAAATGGAAGAAGAGGCTGAGAATTTCGTAGCTAAATGCGACAAATGCCAACGGTATGCTAACAACATGCATCGACCAGCAGAGTTACTTCACCCAGTGATATCACCCTGGCCATTCATTAAATAGGGCAGGGACATAGTAGGACCCCTTCCCCTAGCTAAAGGAAAGGTACGGTTCTTACTCGTATTAACTGATTATTTCAGAAAGTAGGTGGAGGTAGATGCTTTTAAACAGGTGCGAGAAAAAGAAGTGAAAAGCTTCATATGGAGAGACATAATATGCCGCTTTGGAATACATAAGGAGATCGTATGTGACAATGGCCCGCAATTCATAGGCTCACAAATCACAGAATTCTTCGAAAGTTGGAAAATCAAATGAATCACTGCATCACCATATCACCCCGTGGCTAATGGGCAAGCTGAGTCAACAAACAAAGTCATCTTCAACAACCTAAAGATACGGTTGGAAAAAGCCAAGGGAAACTGGCCCGATGAGCTACCGGCAGTATTATGGGCTTACAAAACTATTGCAAAAATAGCTACGGGAGAGACTTCATTCGCGCTTGTTTACGGTGCAGAAGCTTTAATACCGGTGGAAATCGGCGAACCAATCACAAGGTTCACAACATCAACGGAAGAAACAAATAACGACGAGTTGAGGACCAATCTGGATTTGCTCGAGCAAAGAAGAGAAGCGGCACTAATACGTATGCCAGCCCAAAAACAAATTATAGAGAGATACTACAACAGAAAAGCTCACCTCAGATATTTCAAAACTGGGGACTTCGTTCTCAAGAAAGTCTTCCAATCAACGAAGGAGGCTGGTGTAGGAAAGCTAAATTCAAATTGGGAAGGACCTTACAAAGTCCGTGGCATCGCTGGAAAAGGCTCTTATAAGCTGGAAGCTATGGACGGAAGAATCTTACCAACCAGTTAGAATGTTGTTCATTTGAAGAAGTACTACTTCTGAGTAAATGGAATACCCTCGGTCAGGTATCATTACGTTCGATTTTACTTTTGTACAGTTAAAATTATACTAACCATTTTAGATGATAGGCAAAAAGCTAACCCATCACCAGATGATGATATTAGACATGCACAGACACGAGGAAGTAACTGAATTCCCGGTCTAGGGTTACAACTTTCTGATGGACGTCTTAAAGGGTTAAGCAGTCATAATCTAAAAGCTATATACCTTCGAGTCTCGTATGTTTTTCCTTTTCAGGAAAAGGACCACAAGGAAGGAATAGTCAAATGCTCGAGATTTCATTCTTCAAAGCTAAAAAACTTGGGGGACTATACAGTATGGAAGGCAAAGATGAAGAAAAGAAGACTATCAAAAAGTCAAAGCTAGAGCGTGAAGATCCATCTTCCCAACAAGTCAAGTACTATGAGCAAAATCAAAGAGCCAAAGACTCAAAACACAAAGCCTGATTCAAAAACCTTCGAAAAACATATTCCTAAATGTAAAAGAATGTTTCAAAAAACATATTCGTAAATATGAACGAATGTTCAGGTTAAATGCAGAATATTAGTTCGGGTAAAAATGCACATCTTTGTACTTACTCAAAAACTATTGCAAATGAAAAGAGTTATGGATGAAAGATCATTATCCTTGTACTTATTAAGAAAAATGTTATAAATGAAAACAGTTACAGATGAAAGATCATTATCCTTGTATTTATTCAAAAAACTATTGTGAATAAAAACAGTTACGGATGAAAAAGCATTACCCTTGTATTCATTTAAAAACTGTTATCAATAAAAACAGTTATGGGTAAAAATTCATACCCTTATATTTAAAAATGTTATAAAAAAACATTTATTCCCTTGTACTATTTCGAAAAAACTGTTGCAAAAGAAAAACAGTTGCGAGTACAAGTTTATATCAAATTTGTTGAAAGAAAAAACAGTTACAAAATGATTTATAGACGATACACAAACACATGTGAAATGTTATGAAAGTTCGAAACAATGCGAAAACTTTCTTCAAAACACTGTTAAAGAAAAACATGTGAAATTCCTATCTCTCTTTTGTATATTTACACCATTATGAAGTTGAGACGTCTTCTTCATTAAGTGTCGATAAAAAAAGGGCCCTCTTTTATAAACCATGCCTATTACAAAAAGGTACGAACAATCTAAGCATTTTATAATGCAAAGTCAAAACTCAGAGGTAAACCAAAAACCTCAAAAAGAAAGCATGCAAAGACTTATGAGTGAAACAAAAACTCAAAGAAAGCTAAAGTCATGCTAATATTTATAAATTACGGCAAAATAAACTAAGTGTTAACTTAGTCTAAGACGGATTAATTTATATATTGATTGACCCTAAGTTGTTAGTTGGGGACTTACAAAGGATCCAACTTTACCCCGATGGGACTGGGGGTAACCACCAATTGATACAAACAAAAAAAAGAACCAAATTCTTTAAACTTTTCCAGATGGGGGGTTGTCGTCACTAGCAGAAGGAGCAGCTTGAGATGGAGAGACACGAGCAACAGGGACCTCAACCTCGGGTGAAGAGAGATTCTGACTTTGTTGAGACTTCTCAATCGTCTCCCTGGTTTTAGCAATTTCGGCTTCCAAGTCAAAACTCTCTTGGCCCATTTCCGTCAATGTGTCAAGACGAGCATTCAGATAAGCCCAGCTTACATCAACGACTGTTTTTTCTTCAAGAGATTCATAATCCTTCTCCCACTGTTCAGCTTCAGCTCTTAACTCATCTCTTTCAGCCACGACATCATCGAGAGAGGCCTGCAAAGGATTGATGGATCTTTCCAGAAATCGGACCTTCTCTGAGGAGTTACAGAGGTCTTCCTGGGTCTGGGTGAGCAATTGAACAAGTTCACCAGAATACACCTCCTTCTGGTCCAACAAGGCCTTCAGGCTCCTAATCTCATCTGTGGCACAGGAAAGCTGCTCTGCAAATGAAGATTCTAAGACACTCTTGTCTTTGCCTGCCTGATTCGAAGACGCCTTCTCAATGGCCAGTTCTGCTGCCATAACCTTAACTTGCTGCTCTAAGGTACGCTTTTCCTCCTCCACTGCCTCCTTATCAAGTTGTAGACCCTCGTACTGCTCCCTCCAATTGTTAGCCTCAATTTGGAAGTCTTTTGATGCCTACTCCATCTGAACGACTCTCTTCATTAACTCTGTGCCCACAAGATTGATCTGCATAAAAAAGATACATTAGATACGATAATTATATAAGTACATACGAAAGAAGAGAAGTTTTACCTTTAAAGACGAGTGCACGATCTCGTTCATCCACGTCAGAGAGCTGTGGATTTCTAGCTTAGACTTTTCAGTCGGGCCTATCAATGGATTTAACCATACATCAGCCTGGCCCGACTTTTTTAAGAGGCTGACCGTCGCTGGAACCTCTATTGTAACTTGCCTCATCTCCCCCCAATTGGAAGACCCTACTTCTACAGCAGAAGGCACGGAAGTGGGGGCAGATAAAGGACCCACGAACAAAGTAGGAAGAGAATCAGAAACGACCACGGGAGTTGAAACAACATCGGGAGCAGGAACAGTCATGGGAGCAGAAACGACAACGGGAGCAATTGAAGGAAGTTCTTTAGGAGCAGGAGGAGAGAAAACAGCAAGAGGAGCTTCGTCAGAAATGGTACCAAAACCTTCACGGAACAGGAGATCAATGGATTCACGAACAAGAGAGGGAGTTGCATACTCGGGGGCAGAAAGTTCGGATTCAGGCACGGTAGGGTCAACAACAGGTGCAGACTCGTCGTCAGAGACCACCTTCCTCCTACGTGACTTGTGGACCAGCGAACCCTCCTCTTCCTCTTCCTCCTCTAAGGTCCTAGACCCACTTGCTTTTCTTTTCGACGAAGAGGAACCAACAATGATCTCCTGGGCCTTTGCCAGGTACAGCCTTGAAGCGGACACAACCGCAGTAGAAATACCAAGAGCAGCAAAGCCTACCAAATGAAAGGGATCAGGTAAAACTTAAAAGAAGAAAGAACTAAAAACAAAAAACTTCGCTTACTGTGGGTCTTAACCTTCCAGCCAAACCTCCCATAGAGGTATTTCTAGGAACGTTTTTCTAAAAGAGCAATCAACAAGAGTTTTTCTACCCAATCACGAAAACCGGAGACATTCTCAATGGTTCCCATGATTGTTGCAAAGTAAAGAAACAGTCACGGTATTGATAAATTATCAAAAGCAAAGGAAAGAAAGGTGAGCAAAACTGTACTCATGTGCAAGATTCCACTTCTCAGGGAAGGGGAGATTTTCTTCACCTACTAAACGTGCAGTAGGGACAGCAACATACCGGACATACCACCCCCGGTCCTTGTCATCATCTGGAGTAACTAACACCCTTTTATTCCTAGCCGCGAGAGTAAACACTCCTTGGCGGAAAAACATCAGAGAACAGAGGTGAATAAGATGATGAAAAGTGAAGGGTACGGAAGCTAAATTAGCCAAATATCTAAAGCGCGACAACTCGTTAAACAAGAGGACCGACTTGTCCCAGAAAATTTTTGAAGAATAAAAAAAACTCGATGATAACAGGGTCGATGGGAGGCTTGAACCCTAATGTGAAAGGATAAGTATAAACATAAGAATACCCAGCCTTGTAAAGAGGTAATTCTTTGGTTATTGTTAGGAACAACAACAGGAATATCAGGCTTCCAAAAACAATCCCTGCGTACAAGAGACACCAAGCCCTCTGTTATTTGGGTAGGATAAAGGTCGACACTGTCATGTGAAGACATTGAGGAAAGTTGTTCACTCATGGCCTGACTATCCTTGGCGAAAGAGAACTCCGAAGGAACAATTTCATCGACCCTTAGCTCATGCAACGGTTCATTGTGTTCTCTACTCTTTGATGAAGATATAGAAGCCCAAGCCCTTGAAGAAGATAAAGAAACAAAAGACCTAGAAAAAGATGAGGGAATAACATGAGGAGAAGAAGAACCCCTGGAAGGAGTAGAACCTAAGCTCCTAAGCCTACCGCCTCTCCTACTCCGTGTATGAGCAGAAGAAGGAGTCAGTTCATCTACAACGATGGACTTTTTAGATTGTTGGTTAGAAGAAGACATATTTACGAAGGCGAAGAATTTACAAACAAAGAATGAATGATCAGAAGTTTTTCGTGAAAGTAAAGGAAGGAAAAGAGAGTATTTATACTCGAAAGCAACCGTCAAAAAATGGAAAAAACAGTGATGTGAAAGTCATAATTGAAGCTGTCACTTCGCAACTGATGCAACCGCAAAAAAGCCCTAAAAGGCGCTGAATAGTTGTAGAACCAACCCGGGAATGCCATATGGCACTGACATTAAAAGGAAGTGACAAACAACACATACATTCAGAGATGGATGCAATGGAACGAGTGAAACGACAACAAAATATTCCCGCCATAAATGAGTATCCACTTACCAAATATTAATCGATAAATAAGTGGTAAGTGGGGGGGACTATCTGTATTGGTAAAAATGAGCTTCACACGTGTAATAATTCTGATGACTCAGCAATCTATGTGGGGCAATGAAATCATGACAACTGGACGAGACTTTATAAAGAGGTATGAGATAAATAGGAACGAAATAGCATACCCACGTCATTATCAGATACAGGAGTCTCAACTTAAACGAGAAGATGAAGAGACACAGTCAGAATGTATCAAGGCGGAATAAAGGGCAGATTCGGAGGTCTTCAATTAATGAGTCAAACGTTACATAATCTTCACGCAACAGTTACAGTTAATCATTGTAACGTTACATTAATGCCATTATTAGTCATTAATGCTCAATCACTGAAAAGAGTAGACGTTATATTAAGAAATTCCCTACAAAAGGGAGTAAAATATAACTTGTAAGGACACGTTCGAACCGCTATTGCAATATACTTACTTTTTACGCATTTTACTACTTCCTATTACAAATTTACTTACAATCGTTGGCATATTATTTGGTTATCAGAAGCCCGTGTTCTTCCTAAAATAGCTTTGGCAGGGAATCTAATTCTTTGGTTAAACAGTGTAGCGTGATAGTGCAGACCGCACTTGAAATTGTGCGGTCTCCAGAAATCCAACCACGACCGTAGAAAAGTGTGTGCGACCGCAGATCAAGCAATTCTCTACCTTCAGAGAGTTGTCATTTTTGAAGTTCCAATGTGCGACCGTACCCGAAATTGAGCGGACCAAACTTCAGATGTGCGGTCGCACTCAAAATTGTTCGGATCACAGAATCATAACTACGACCGCACTTTCAAATTGTGCGGTTCTCAAAACCCCATCTTCGACCGCACTAAAAAATGTGCGGACCGCACTTCCCCACCCTGCAACTGGTTTTGTTCTACAATTTTATGTTCACCTGCTCTTGATCTATAACTCACTCTTGTTGCTATTTTGTGCAGAATATGGTTAAATCACGAGGCCGTGGTGACACATCTAAAGGGAGAGGTGAGCATTCCAGAGGCAGAGCCAAAAACACTTTACCCCTTGGCCCCCAAAGAGTACTAGGAAAGAAGCCCACATGAGGCCAAGGTAGACATCTAGAATCCTCTAAATCAAGCTCATATGCCCCATCTGGGGAAGCATCAGAGGGTAACTCATTGCAAGAGCAACCTGTTGTGCAAGCACAACCACAGCTGCCTCAAGACAGATACCAACTGAGAAATGATCCAACCTCTTCTAAGAGTACTTCTGAGGGGTTGGAAGGAAACAGTCAGGCTTCAGAGCCTTCATCTACACATGCCCCCGCAACACCAGCTACTATAGTAGATGTAGATGATATCCCAAATGATGGTCGAGGGGGTGATACCAGAGTTGTCGTCCTTGAGAGGTCGAAGAAGAAAGAAGTTTGGGAAGATAGGTTCGTTAGCCGGAATGCATTCAACAGGTTCCGAGACTGGTGGCCACAGAGATTGCTCACTCTTGAGCGGCAGTTTTTGTTGAAAGATCTGGATAGATACGACCCAAATATGTCAAGACAATTTCAAAAGAGAAAAGGGTAGACATGGTTCACTCAAAGTTTGGTGGATGCCAAAGAGCACTTGGTCGGGGAATTTTACGCCAATGCGGAGCATATTAAGAAGGGGACCAAAGTGACGAATGTGAGGAATCTAAAAGTGAGGTTTGACCAGAGCACTTTGAACACATATTTGGGATTAGAGGATGTTTAGCCGGTGCAATATTTGGAAAAGCTGGCTATGGGCGATGCATCTCGCCCATGGCTAGCTGAGATTTTGGCAGCTCCAGGACCACCATCACGGTGGATCACAGTAGGGGTTCCTATTCAGCGGAACACCCTGAATTTTGAGGCAAAGGGATGACAGACATTTGTGTGTAGTAGAATATACCCATGCCAGAACAAAATAAATACCAATCTCGCGAGTAGTGCTAGTCGCCTCGATCATGGCCGGGTACCCAATCAATGTGGGTGACATCATGTTTGTCAACTTGTCCTTGGTTCCCAAACAAAGTGAAAGCTCCTACCTGTATCCCAACACTATCAATGAGTACCTTACATATGCGAGTGTGGAGCCAAGGAGTTTTGATACCAAAGTGCGGGCGAATAAGCCCTTCTCATGGTACTCATTGATGGGTGATGGAAACCCAAAGAAGAAGGTTCAATCCTCTACTACTACAGGCCAGTCTGAAGAGCCTCACAGGGTAGATGCTGAAATAATTGACATGACATCCCTTTCTGATGACCCTTCTGATGATGTTGCAGCTATGCCTCTGCTTCTTTCCTCCGGTCCTTCAGCATCAGTGCTTTCAGCATCAGCTTTGAAGCCGGTGCCCATTCCCACTCAGTCATTATCTGCGATGCGAGTCTCTCAGACACTGGCGAGCCTCAACAACTGGATGTAGACAACCACAACGCAGCTGACTGACATTTCCAGTGTTGTTACACCACATTCATCCATCCCGGCACCCCTGATTCCTCCAATAGTCCAATATTGGAGGATACACTGAAGAAGTTTTTGGAGAACTAGCAGACCATCATGGACACTCTGGTGGCACATGGAGCAGTTATTGAGGAGCTTGGGAAGCAGGTAAAGAAGATGAAGAAATCCCAGGCATCCAAGAAGGCAGTAGACAGACTGAGGAGAGAAATGACAAAGATAGAAACCACTGGGGACCTTTCATTTGACATGTTGATGGGCACATATCCGGCAACACCAGTAGATCCAGTAGCACCTTCAGCACCAGGGGCACCAGCTGGCCAGTCTAAGGAGCCAGACCTGGCTGCCGACACTATTGAGGTGGTGCAAAAGATGTTCACCAACCCACATACTCCCAGAGCTGAGGATGATGAGATCCAGTTGGAAGAGGCTCAGGGTGGTGACGTTGCTATGGACACAAAGATGTCCAATACCACATAGGGAGTCCTCTTTACTCTTACCTTTCCTTATTCTTATTTTGTTAAGCATTAATGTTACTCTTATTCGAGGGGGTGGAGTTTATTTGATATTTAGATGATTTGACATTTGGTTTATAATAACTGATAACATTTTCCTTTTTTCTTTTTACTTATGTGTGTATTCTTCCCTCTTTCTCTATTGATGTATATATTCTCCTTTTTCCCCTCTCATTTTGTACATTCATTTATGCTTGTAGTAGCTTTCTTTGTAGCTTCTTTATCTTGTTTTCTTA
Source organism: Nicotiana undulata (assembly GCA_005239495.1). Taxonomy (NCBI): domain Eukaryota; kingdom Viridiplantae; phylum Streptophyta; class Magnoliopsida; order Solanales; family Solanaceae; genus Nicotiana; species Nicotiana undulata. The sequence continues at coordinate 33,857 of MDKH01057742.1, read as the reverse complement.
TTAGTCTATGTTTAATTCAGTAGCTTCTTGTTTAACCTAATAGCTTATTTTTAAGTTTGTAGTTTCCTTTTATGATTTTAGTGGTCAATAAGACTTTGGTATTCATAATGCCACAGTTCTTTCCAAAGGTAGTTTTTGTGTGAACCGAGTGATTTTTCCCAATGATTGATGGCGTGAAAATCTTCTTAAGGGATTGAGTTCGTTTTTGATGTTTAGGTAAGAATAGTAATAGCTATTAGTAAAAGATTCAAACATGCTTCACTCGGTACAACCACATTTAACTACGTGCTTATGGTTAAAAACAAGTTTTTATGGAAAGAAGTAGCTCTAGTTAGTGACATTGTGATTCTTGCGTTGACTTAGGCAATCGTCGAGTGGTTTAGTCGACCCATAATGATTTTCAATCTTGAATATGGTCGTTATGGGCCCTTGACTCTATCCTTTTTAACAATCCAGCTACGTGAGAGGTGAGATGTTTTTGTTGCAAGTCCAAGTACCGGTGCGAATGGTCTAGAACTTTCCGTGAATGTGTTTCTAGGTGAAATTTTAAGTTTTGCTTGGCTTGAGAAGTGATTGTAGGCTCTCCTTGACCCGCTTGAAAATTTTCTATCACCCACCAATGTTGTTATCCCTAGTCAACCCATTTGAGCCTAAAACCTTTCTCATTTGATCAACATGTTACAAGCCTTTACCCGTTATATCTTGACCCTCTCTTGGCACCCGAGCTTTCATCAACACTCTTGTAAAACAATTGGCTAAAATTGTAAGTTTGAGGGAGAGACGAGGAGTTTGAAAAAAGTATCAAGGCTAATAAGATTAAAAAATGAAGAAAAGTAAAGGCAAGAAAAACAAAGAAGAACAAAAAGAAAAATGCAAAAAGAAAGTGAATAAGTTGAAGAGTTGAAGGAATTCAAAGAAAAGTAACGATGCAACGCATAAAGAAAACAAAGAAGGAGAAAATGAACATCATGACCAAGAAAGAGTGATCTTAAGTCTCTAGTTCCCCTAAGGAAAAATAAAAACGCCTCCAAGAGTCGGCAAAGCATGAGCCGAAAAGAGAAAATGGAGTGCTAAGGAAAGATGAACCCGTTCTATTTCGACATATCCAACCTTAGTCCAAAAGCCTTCATTACATTCCCAAAAAGACCTACGTGATTTCAAGCCGAGTGAAATTACATTAATGGTGATCTACATGGGGGGAAAGCCTATGGTACTTAAAGCCGTACTTGCGATATTCTTTTGAGAGAGATGAGTGAACCTTTCACAAATCTTTGAATTTAGTGCTATATTTTTAAGTGAGGTGCAAACGGAGAGTAGAAGAGGAGGAGTTTGGGATCCACAATGACCTACATGAAAGAGCGAGTTTCCTTGATAAATTAAGTCAACTCTTCATGCTCAAGTGTCACATTAGAACTATTTGTGCTTAAAAGTTCAATTCATTGCCTTGTTAATAATTCATAAGTGTGTGGGTAATTATTGGTCTCAACTGATGTGTTGATTCAATTTTGATTAGCTGGAATAGCTCTTAACTTGGGGAGGAGAGAATTACCTTATTTACTCGAGGACAAGCAAAAATTTAAGTTTGGGGGAGTTGATGGGTGGGGAGTTTGACTACTTATTAGCACCTTTTTATTTTTGATTTTTTAGCCATTTTGAGATTTTTGAATATTAGTTTTATCATTTCAATCATTAATATGGGTTTAGTTATCACTTCTTCTTGTTTATATTCTAATTTAAGCATGCGTAGCTAGATTTACACTAGGGTTATGACCCAACCCTAGTCTGTAAAATTAATGGGTGTTCGATTTATTTCTTGTTTTGGTTGGGTGTTGATTATCTAGCCATGTTTTTGCTTTTAATTGGTGACTTAATGGTTGCAAACATTATTTCATGCCTATTTGACTTGATCTCTATTGATAAAAAGAGACTTAGTATAGGAAAACTTAGCTAGCAAGGAATTGGGTCAATAGAGAGATTGATAAACCCAATTAAAGGGTTGAATCTAGAGATAGTAAAACCCGATTTGTGCTTATTATCTACTATTTTGTTCAATTCCCATTTGGACTTGAGAAAGCCAAATTGGGAAAAATCACTCTCTAACCGAGAGGTATTGAGTGGGTAATCGAGTGTTGATAGCTATAATTCACCCCGACTAAGAAAATAAGCTTTAAGTCTTACAACCCGTTAAACGAACACCTAGGTGAAGGTCATAACCCTAGGCCTTTTTACTATTTGAAAAACAAACAAAAATAATATGCTAATTTTAATTCATAGTTGTTATTCTTAGTTTAAAATAGATATAAAAATAAACCAATTTTTGTGGAAGTGTAATCCGAGATAATTCAAGCTCATTCACTCAAATATATACCCATAGTCCCATTCATAGCTCCCAGTGGAAAATCGACCCCGACTCTTTGTTGGGTACTATTATTGCTCCGACCATTTCACAACCTCAAATAGAGGTGTGTCTTGGATGAGATCAGAAGCCAGTGCGTGCTGAGCATTATTGGCAGCCGGAACCATTTAAAATAGTGTGTAACAAGGATTATGTGCGACAAAGGCAAGTGCAAAAAAGAACACAGATACAGAACCAAATGGATGTTGGTGCCCGTTTATGCTTGTAAATATGGCATATGTTCCCAAATAGGACATGATCGCCGTGAATATCCTTCAGCTTGTTTGGGAAGCGGTGGTAATTCAACTCTAGGTTGCAGTTCATCCAATGTGCCCAATTATCAAGGATAAATGTAGTGTTTTGTTGCAGTATTTTTGTTGTACTAAATGTCTATAGAGGTTCAGTTTGCAAAATTTCAGAAATAAAAGTATGTTTCCAATAGGGTCAAATCTAATTGATATTTAGCATTAAAGATTCAATACAACAATTTAAAATATTCCCCAAGAAATAAATAACAATTTTCGTTCACCATATCGTCATTGTCTTGCACTATTTCATTGTCACTTTCTTCATCTTCTTTGTCAACATCTTGTACGCACCTTTCCGGTCTGACGACATCGTAATCTAGGTCCCAGTTGACATACATTTTTCCTACTTCATCGCTATCATCAATAAGACCACTTTATTGATTTCTACAACAATATGGAACTCCTACGTCCAACGCCTGCGGTAGAAACTTAGGTAGTCCCTCCCACTCGACAACTGTTGGGAAAACGGGATAATCACCGTGTTTATGCAATTTTTCACTTTCTAATAAATCCCAACATTGATCCTCCGTTCCTTGCAGGTAGATAAGATCATCTAGTGCATGATGAACGGCTAGTGCCTTTTCCATCTCTAATATCTCCTTCATCAAATGCCGACTCACTTCTAGTTCATCTTTATGTGTGTTTGTTTGGAAGGTTACAGACAGTGCTTGTGGTACAATTATCCCATGTCAGTGGCATAGTACTTCATAATCATACCGTTTTGAGTAAAGGGGAACCCATTGTAGTTTTTTGCCCCAAATTCGCATACCTTCATGCTTTGTAGAATGGGCTCGCCCTCAATAATGTGCCCTGCAACTTTGAGATTAGTCTATCTATTGATAGGCTTATTTTTCAAGGGATTTAGAACACCATACCACTTGTCATCAACCAAATCAGTCTAGCAACCTAGCATAAAGTTTTCAAGGTAGGGATCGATTGTGTTATGACGTGTTCCTTGTGGATCTGTTGAACTACCTTCACCTTTTTGCCTCTTCTTAAACCACTTATTAAATGTTAGTGGCATTTCTGAAATGGATGTTATAATGGTTCTTGAAATGGTCTTTGAATACTGCAATGTTGGTTCAACTTAAGAAGAACTAAATTGCACAAACTTGTATATTAAACGTTGCGCATCACCAATACGCGTTATGTGTATTGTCATGTCGACCAGAAAAAGTTGTCGACGTGAAAGAGTTGTCGAATTGAAATAATTTTCGACCTGAAAAAGCTGCACGCACTTATACCCTAAAGAATCATTAGCACACGAAACAAACATATCACCAATATGCGTTTTGTGTATTGTCATGTCGACCTGAAAAAGTTGTCGACCTGAAAAAGCTGCACCAACTTGTACCCTAAAGAATCATTAGCACGCAAAACGTAGCACATCACCAATTTGCGTTATGTCTATTGTCATATCGACTTGAAAAAATTGTCAACCTGAAAAAGCTGCACCCACTTGTACCCTAAAGAATCATTAGCACGCGATACGTAGCGCATCACCAATATGTGTCATATATCCTAAAATCACTCTTAGTTGTCTATAAAACCTCGTGCATTTTAGTTATTATTTGCTTTGTAACGTAACGAAGAAAACAACTATCCATTAACTTTTCATTTTCGAGCATTACGAATTGTCTGGACGCAATGACGTACCAAGGTGCTATTGTGACAAAAGTGCGATTTTGAAGCCATGTTGGTCAAACTGCAATCTAGGAAGTAGACGTTGGATGTGTAAACAAGTTGTAAGTTATTATTATTGCAAAAAATATTTGTTAATAGTTTTTACATAACATATTAATTAATAGGCTATTATTATCATCCCTATTGGTAGGACGAAAATTAATGTTGTTTTAAAGAATGGTACGATGAACCCATTAACCAGGAATACTACAAATCATGTTTGCTAAATATTTGGAATCTGACCGGTGAGTACAAACTCCAGATCTTGGAATTACAAGAGCAACTTGCGGCACTGAAGGAGATACTAAAAGAGGCAGAAGAAAAATATAATCAGTTGAAAGAGAAATTTAACTGGTTGAAGCTTAGAATAATGAGCGATAGTGACTAAACAACCACATTGAAGTGTTTAGTGTAGTTTTTTATTTTTATGTCGTACGTCTCATGTATTATCTTTAATTGTGAACGAATTTATATTTATGTTAAGTTGTCTTCTTCTTTTTTTGTGTGTTTTAGTATGAAACTAATAAATAACTCAAAAAACAAAAACACATGCGCAAATTATGTAAAACATCAATAATCTTTCTATTATATATTTAATGTCACATATACAACTATGAATACATATTAATGAGTCCCACAACCTGCATGCTTTAAAGCATTGGCTGGCCTGAGGCACATCCCATCCTACCCGGCTACTCTATCAGGATCATCCTCATCACGTCGCCTCTTTATCGGAGGATGCGCTGCAGCATGATCGTCAGTAAGGCTAGCAGACTCGGTAGAAGCGGTCGTTAGGTCATCAATAACCTAATGAATAATAAGATATTTTAGCATATGAAATATAGAATACTAAGGTATGTGTTATCAAACAAATTTAATGACCATACCATGGTCTTAGAGGGCTCTTGAATAACATCATCCATCTCCGGCAAGTTAGTATCACACAATGTGGACTGTGTGACGGGCGATGACGAAATCTTTTAAAAAATAAAAACACTTTAGATATTATTGAATAATCTATAAGGTAAAAACAAATTAAAATAATAGTAATACAAACAAACCTGCGCCTGAATAGCGACACAATGCTCTGTCGAAACATCGAGGTGCACTGGAGTAGATGGAGTATATGAAAGATCCTCAGCATCCCTCGGAGATGAGCCATAACTCAGTCGTTGCCCACGATGCACCTCTCATATCGGACGATCAGCAACAATTGTCGATGGCTCTAGACGATCAAGAAAATACTGATCCCATTCCTTATGCGTATTGGTCATGCCTGCAATCATTAATGGAGTTGACGAGGCCACTTGCGAAGTCCCTGGTGATAGCTGAAGGCTAAATGACAGCATATCATGAGGAGCATCGTGTGGCTCAGGCTGGTCACCCGACTGATCATCTCTAATATCCTCCACGGGTGCCTCAACACCCCCTTGCTGGGGACCCCATCCTCGCCGACCACCACGACCACGTGGGCCACCCCTTACTCTCTGGCCACACCTGCCACGTCTATCACGTTCAAGGGCCACTTGTGGCCCATGATGGTACTCTTGGGGCGGCACATAAGCAGCCTCGTATCCAAAGCGCCCATCCTTTCGGCCACGTCTCAATGTGTCAGCAGCAAGATCAGTAATCCAACGGCCAAACCCGTGCACAACTATCGCTCCCTCGCTTGTATGTTGTAGCATATCCAGTCCCAACTGGTAGAACAGGTGTAAGCCAATATCCTGCATATCATTTCAAATATTAATTACGGAAGGATAATGTAACATTATAAGTAAGTTTAACAAATTACATATTGGTGCCTCATATATCCCGACATATGGAAAGTACCGACCACCAGCGCGATGAACAGGATTCCCGACGAGAAGTCGGGTAACGTTGTGATACCAACCCATGTACTCATGCCTGCCCTCCAAATGGTCAGGTGGAGGGTATAGCCGATCAAGCCATATCTCTGGTCCCAATCCTCAATCCGGGCCTCTAGCAAGGCCAAGTATATCTGGTCGACCCTGTTGCGATATCCCACTAGTAATGTGTCATGTGCCAAGTGCGCGGAATAAGTACAAGCTGGGGTCAACCAAACGGGCGAAGGACTCTCTCGGTGGCATGAAGTTCGAGTATATCTAGATATATCAGTGGGACGGAAGAGCTCAACATAACTCGACCACATGAGAAATAATCTGGAAATGCAACTATGAGAGCGTCGATGTATGGCCTCCATACGAACTATTTATGAAACACAAGAATCATGAGTAAAATCAACACATATCAATCCAGGGCAGGTAAACTTAAGTATATATGTACCTGAGCAACTTCGAGTAAATCCAACAAATCCCTGTAATAAGAAAGATGATGTCGAGTCTCGGCTTTGCGGTGGCCTCGCCTATCAACCCACCTCCAAGCTAGCCGGAGAAACGGTGGACGGGGTACATCCGGAGCTATCAGTGGCAGAGGTCGTTGGATTTTCAGGAATCGCTCCCAGGCCCAAACCTACTATAGATTGTGGACGTAATATTTAAGGCTTTTTTTACTATGTTTGTTGATGTTTAGCTTAAAGTATATATATTTCTATGTATATCGCCTCATATTTTACTTTTGTTTCGTGAATTTGGGATGTTAAATGTGGTGATTTATAGTAATTTGAAGTGTTTTTATGTGTAGGACTGATTCCAGAGCAATTGAGGGCGAAACACGTGAAATTAGAGCCAAAACAGACGAAACCGGGAAAATTGCAAAATTGGGTGCCACAGGCAGCGCCTAGCACCACCTGTGGCGCTGTGGGCAGTAACTAATTTGTGAGTAGAGCCCTGGTGGGCGCCTGGCGCTACCCAGGGCACCGGTGACGGGATTTTCTCCTATTTTGCCCGGTACATGATTATTTCGGCCAACACGTATAAAAGCATGACTAAACCTATTTTTGAGGAAGAGGACGCCACTTTGGAGGAAAAACACACACGGGATCATTAGGAACCGGAGAATTCTCAATTTTCTTTATCTTTTTCTAGTATTTACAATTGATTCAACACTTATGCAATTGTTTGATTATATCATGAGTGGCTACATACCCATTGTTATGGGGGTTGTGACTAGCCATGAATATTGTTGTTCGACATTAGCTTAACCTTGATTATATTTCACTTAATATATGGTTGTTTCTTCAATTCTATGTTTAATTGCTTAATTGTCTGGCCAACAGTTAGGTTCTATATACTATATATGCTATGCTTGGGAAAGCCGTGTATAGATTAGATAAGAGTTGAAGAGAGAGAGATCTTAACCCTTCAGGGGAGCGGATTTGTGATTAGGACAAAAATATACCCAGTCACCATGCTTAATTAAATATCGTAATCTTAATACGTTCTGATAGATTAATTTTATAGGAATATAGGCGTTAATCTATTGAGAATAGGCGAGTAGTGCTTCGGGAGAAGGCTACGAGAGAAATTATCGATTAATTAGCAACCATGAGTGAATTATATGAAAGGGAGAGTTAATTAGAACACAATACGAATGGTGAATCGATCACAATCCTGGAATATTTGTCTCTATTGAATACATAACAATCAACTCGTTACTTGACAATTAGTTATTTCTTAGAATCGTAGTATAGTATAGTCACATTATTGGAGTTTTATTTTGGCTTGATTGAATAACAATTATAATGATTTAGTGAGTAGTTTACACAAGTCTCTGTGGGTTCGACACTCAACTTATCATTCTATTACTTGTACGACCACGTACACTTGCGTGTGCGTTTGGGAGCAACAAGTTTTTGGTGCCGTTGCCGGGACTTGAATATAGACTATTTTATAGTTTTTGCTTTAATTGTTGATTTCGTCTAGCCTAACGTTACTTGATTGTTACTTTAATCTCAGGAACTTTGATTGAATGTGTAGGGTCAGAAGCCAGGACAGACTCGACGGCTTTGACCTCGAACCTGAGAGAACATTTCACAGGAAGTTGAGGGAAGCAAGGGATACAAACAATATTCAGGAACTCGTTCAGTTTCCTGTGAATATGGTAGAGGAGCAACATATGGCTGTTCAGGAGGTAGCAATGCCCAGTATTGCTAATGTTACCTCCAGCATCGTAAAGCCCAGAATCACTGGGCACTTTGAGCTGAAACAGAGCATGATCCAGCTACTCCATGCAAACGGGTAGTTTATGGGTCTTCCACACGAGGATCCACAGCAGCACATTTTGAACTTCTTGGATATTGGTGATACTTATATCACTAACGGGGTCACACCAGATTATGTGAGGCTCACAGTTTTTTCCATTCTCTCTGTTGGGAGAAGCTAAGCGGTGGCTGAAGGCAGAACTAACTAATTCCATTACATCATGGAATGAATTGGCAAGAAAATTTCTGGCAAGGTTTTTCCCTTCAGGCAAGACTGCGAAGATCAGAAGTGAGATAGTTTCCTTTAAACAGAAAGCAGGAGAATCTTTATACTTAACATGGGAAAGGTTCAAGGGGCTACTTAGAGACTGTCCTCGTCATAATCAGACGAACGAGTGTTAGTTCACACTTTTATAGAAGGGATCCATCCCCAAACAAAGATTGTGGTAGATGCTGCAACTATAGGTCAAGTATTGCATAATAACTATGACGAAATATTTGCATTATTGAACAAATTCTCCAAAAGCAATCTGGATTGGCAAGGAGAGATGGGTAGGATATTCTACAAAAATCACCAGTGGTTCTTGAATTAGATGTTGTCTCAGCCTTGTCAGCACAGATCTCTACGCTGACCAACAAATTCAATCAGATGAACATGATCATTAACAAGCAACAAGCCCAGCCAGTGCAACCAGTGCAACAGTTCAAGTATTTTATGAAGTCTGTGGAGAGGGTTACATGAGCAATCTATGCCCAGCAAATCCAGAGTTTGTATATTTATTGGGTAATGCAAATCGAGGCCAAACAAATCAGTATGGGGACACTTACAATCCCAACTGGAGAAACCACCCAAACTTCTCTTGGGGTGGAAATCAAGGCACTCAGAAGCAATACAGGCCTCAAGCACCTCAACAACAATACAGACCACCTCAGGCTGAACAACCAGCTAGCCTTGAAGAGATTATGAAGAGAATGATGGATGGACAACTAGTTTTTAATAAGAAATTAATGGCTGGTCAGCAGGCCCAAGCAGCAGCAATTAAAAATTTGGAACGCCAAATGGGACAACTTGCCAGTGCCCAAAATACCAGACCAGTAGGGGCTCTTCCTAGTGATACTGAGCCTAATCCTAAGGCTCAAGTCAATTTAATTACCTTGAGAAATTGAAGAGTACTAGAAGAAGTTCCAAAGAAAAAGAAGAATACAACTTATCCTGAAGGAGAATTAGTTCCCAAGCCAGTTGAGGGGAATGAGAGAGATGATAAAGGACCTGAGCCAGTAATTGAGACAAGGCCACCACCTCTGTTTCCAAAAATACTGCAGAAGCAAAAAGATGATGCTAAGTACAAGAGATTCTTAGATATGTTGAGCCAAGTGAGTGTGAATTTGCCTTTGGTGGAAATTTTGCAGGAAGTGCCTAAGTATGCAAGGTATCTCAGAGATATTGTGGCAAACAAACGAAGACATGCAGAGTTCGAAACAGTTGCACTTACTGAAGAGTGCAGTGCCAGGGTTCAGAGTAAACTTCCTCCTAAGTTGAAGGATCCTAGGAGTTTCACAATTCCTTTGTCTCTTGGAAAACAAGAAGTTGGTAGAGCCCTATGTGATTTAAGGGCTAGTATAAATTTAATGCCATCTTCTTTGTTCAAGAAACTCGGATTGGGGGTGCTTAGACCTACTACAATCACTCTACAGTTAGCACATAGGTCGCTAGTTATGCCGGAAGGAATTATTGAGGATGTGTTAGTTCGAGTGAGAAAGTTTATTCTTTCCACTGATTTTATTGTGCTTGATTACAAGGCAGATGAGGAAGTGCCCATTATTTTGGGGTGACCATTCTTAGCTACTGGTGGAGCAATTATTGATGCGAGGGCAGGGAAGTTAAAAATAAGAGTTGACGATGAGGTGGTCACTTTTAATGTGTACAAGGCACTTAACCTCCCAAAGCATTATGAGGACTTGTGCATGATTACTGTGGCCGACTTGAAGGGGATAGAGCAGAGTCCTTATGTGAATGGCAGTGATCCAGAGGAGGTGGTGTTGCAAGCTGAGGGTGTAAAGATGATTGAGAAAAGAGCCCGAGATGAAAAAGGAGACCTGTTAAGAGCGTGCAAAAAGGCTAAGTGTCATGGAAGAAAGAAGAAGAGAAAGCGCACAGCCTGAGCAGAGTAGCATAGTCGTGCCACGACTATAAATAAGGTGCTTGTTGGGAGGCAACCCAACATGTATATCTTTTATTTATTTATTTTTTCTTTTTTTTTTAGTTTCAAGTTTTGTGTTATTTTTATTTTGCAGAGTAGGGGAAGTCTGAGTACTCAAAGTTGAAGCTGAGGGGCATGTTTGAGCTTAAGTGTGGGGTCATCCCGACTCTAAAGATTGAGAATCATGTCCGAGCTAGGCCCGAGAGGGTCTCAGGGAGTATATCTCACCCTTGTTTTAATATTTTTCTTTGTGATCATGCATCGAGGACTATGCATAACATAAGTGTGGTGTGGGGAAACTACTTTCTGAAGTGAAGTATAATTGTATAATTTTTTATTATTATTAGTTAAGAAACGAAAAAAATAATAATTGAAAATGCTCGGACTTTTCCCGACGATGGATCCGTTGGACAATTTTCTTGAGGGATAAAGTCCGATATAAAAAAATGCCAAAAAGCTTTTTTTTATATATATATATTTTTAGGATAGTTAGGTAGTATCCCTTGGTTTTTCTTTGGGCACCGGTTCTTTTCAAAGGGTGTAGCTCGAACCGGGCACTTTAATTTTTGTTAGGAGTAGTTAGGAAGAAACTGAGTAACTTAGAAATACCTATTGACATGTTTGGTGCCGCATATTAGGTTGTGACATACATTATGCTTTATCTTATATTTGGTTTGACATGTGAAGCCTAAGTAAGGGTAAATAGCCTATTTTGTGATGCTTTAGCTCAGTTTTTTGACTTGTATGCCACATAGTGCAATATTGCTTAATTCTCCCAACTATGTGTGCTTTCTTGACTTGAGATTCGAACAAAACCGTTGTGATTGAGTCATGTGCAATGTGTGAGTGAAGTCTAGTGATTTTCTGTGCTATCATGTGTAGTCTAGAACTTGCCTCGTGTGTTAATCGAAGCGAAATTGTAGGTTATGCTAATCTAGGAGACATAGGCATTTTCTTGCTTGATCATGGATGTGCTTGTCACACAAAAATAAAAAATTTCCATTCCTAGCCCCTTTGAGCCTATAGACCTTTTCTTTGGCACCCACATTACAAGCCGTACCCCTATTTTGTTCTTAAATTAAGACTTTTGCACCTTTACCTCCTAAGGAACTTAGTCGCTAAAAGAAGTAAGGTGAGATATTGGGGATTAGTTTTTGAGTGGATCCATGGAAAGGCCCGTTGGTGCACTATAATTGAAATCAAAAGCCACTAGCCAATGAACTGTCATGTATGGAGTGTGTGTAGAAAATAAATATTGTTGTAAAACAAAGAAGAGAAAATGATAGTGAAAGTATGTATAAAAAGAGACACATCTCCACTTCTTCTTTAATTGTGCTAGTGGAAGTATAGAAGTGCTTAATTAAAAAAGGGCTATGTTGAACATAGGTTGTGGCGAGTGAGTTGGTTGAGAAGAATATGTGTTGAATTGTGAATGTAGTGTACGAAAGTGCTGAGGGGTGTTAGTCACTATTCCTAAATATATCATACTCGTCTCTTAGCCTACATTACAACCTTAAAAGTCCTAATTGATCCTAGATTTGGCTAGCCTAAATTAGTAGAGATCTACACTACATGCAAGTTTATGGTACAACCACAGGATGCATATGAATTCCTTGTGAGAGTGAGTGAAATTTTGTTCAATTGTGTGATGTCTTTAAATTATGTTCAAAAGCATATTTGAATGTGTGGACTAGTTATAGTCACTGTTTTGTTGATTGGTGAGGGCACATGATCTCATGAGCAATTGGTAATGTTGTAAACTTCCTTGTTGGGTGAGTGCGTGAATTGAGAGGGATTAGTGGTTACAAGTTGACTCTTGAGGTTGGGTGGTTGCAATTAGGTTGTTGGTATCATTGATAGATTTGTTATACTTGGGCATGTTTAAAAAAGGGGAAGAATGTGAATTTTTGTATGTTCATGCTTGATTGCCAATATCGATCATGGTTAAGGGGTAAAGTGTGTGATTTAAAAGTAAAATGCTCCTTGATAATGAACTTTGTACATGTTGAAGGGAAGTAGATTTTCCTATTGCTCGAGGACGAGCAAGAGTCTAAGTGTGGGGTGTTGATGTTTAGCTTAAAGTATATATATTTCTATGTATATTGCCTCATATTTTACTTTTGTTCAGTGAATTCGGGATGTTAAATGTGATGATTTATATTAATTTGAAGTGTTTTAATATGTAGGAATGATTCGGGAGCAATTGGGGGTGAAACGCGCGAAATTAGAGCCAAAACGGACGAAACCGGGAAAATTGCAAAATTGGGTGCCACAGGCACCTAGCACCACCTGTGGCGCTGTGGGCAGTAACCAATTTGTGAGTAGCGCTCTGGTGGGCGCCTGACGCTACCCAGGGCGCCGGTAACGGGATTTTCTCTTATTTTGCCCGGGACACGGTTATTTCGGCCCTAGACCTACCCAACACGTATAAAAGCAAGACTAAACCTATTTTTGAGGAGTAGGACGCCACTTTGGAGTAAAAACACAAACGGGATCGTTAGGAAGCTGAGAATTCTCAGTTTTCTTTATCTTTTTCTAGTATTTACAATTGATTCAACACTTATGCAATTGTTTGATTATATCATGAGTGGCTAAACGCCCATTGTTCTGGGGTTGTGATTAGCCATGCATATTGTTGTTCGATATTAGCTTAACCTTGATTATAGTTCACTCAATATATGGTTGTTTCTTCAATTTTGTGTTTAATTGCTTAATTGTCTGGCCAGCAGTTAGGTTCTATATACTATCTATGCTATGCTTGGGAAAGCCGTGTATAGATTAGAGAAGAGTTGAAGAGAGCGCGATCTTAACCCTTCAGGGCAGAGGATTTGTGGTTAGGATAGAAATATGCCTAGTCACCGTGCTTAATTAAATATCGTAATCTTAATGCGTTCTGATAGATTAATTTCATAGGAATATAGGCGTTAATCTATTGAGAATAGGCGAGTAGTGCTTCGGGAGAAGGCTATGAGAGCAATTATCGATTAATTAACAACCATGAGTGAATTATATGAAATGGAGAGTTAATTAGAACACAATACGAATGGTGAATCGATCACAACCCTGAAATATTTGTCTTTATTGAATACACAACAATCAACTCGTTACTTGATAATTAGTTATTTCTTAGAATCGTAGTATAGTATAGTCACATTATTGGAGTTTTATTTTGGCTTGATTGAATAACAATTATAGTGATTTAGTGAGTAGTTTACACAAGTCTCTGTGGGTTCTACACTCAACTTATCATTCTATTACTTGTACGACCACGTATACTTGCGTGTGCGTTTGAGAGCAACAAGTTTTTGGCGTCGTTGCCGGGGACTTGAATATAGACTATTTTATAGTTTTTGCTTTAATTGTTGATTTCGTCTAGCCTAACGTTACTTGATTGTTACTCTAATTTCAGGAACTTTGATTGAATGCGTAGGGTCAGAAAGCCAGGACAGACTCAACGGCTTTGACCCCGAACCTGAGAGAACATTTCACAGGAGGTTGAGGGAAGCAAGGGATACAAACAATATTCAGGAACTCGTTCAGTTTCCTATGAATATGGTAGAGGAGCAACATATGGTTGTTCATGAGGTATCAATGCCTAGTATTGCTAATGTTACCTCCAGCATCGTAAAGCCCAGAATCACTAGGCACTTTGAGCTGAAACAGAACATGATCCAGCTACTCAATGCAAACAGGTAGTTTATGGGTCTTCCACACGAGGATCCACAGCAGCACATTCTGAACTTCTTGGAGATTGGTGATACTTATATCACTAACGGGGTCACACCAGATTATGTGAGGCTCACACTTTTATCCATTCTCTCTGTTGGGCGAAGCTAAGTGGTGGCTAAAGGCAGAACCAACTAATTCCATTACATCATGAAATGATTTGGCAAGAAAATTCCTGGCAAGATTTTTCCCTTCAGGCAAGACTGCGAAGATCAGAAGTGAGATAGTTTCCTTTAAACAGAAAACAGGAGAATCTTTATACTCAGCATGAAAAAGGTTCAAGGGGCTACTCAGAGACTGTCCATCGTAATAAGACGAACGAGTGTTATCACAGTCATTTATGATTTTTTCGTCCTCACATATAAATAAATCAATCGACTTGATTTCACTGCCATCTACTGCGGTGTAACTTTTTATTTATTAGTATGACTATTTAGATATTCTTGCATTCGGAATATGCACAAACAAATAAATACAGGATATGTATTTTGCATATAATTTTGTATCATTCGACGGCGTTAAATGCTCTATTTGTCATCTTGCTTTAAATTATTTAATTTAGTACATAACACGGTGTGAATAAACATTTACATCGTGTTGCTGTTGCCTAATGGTCATTTAAACCGTGATGCTATGAATTTAAATTTAAAAAATTCTTAATAGAAGGTAGGGGCGTATAGGTAAAACGTTTACCCATTTCTTTCTTATGATGATTTTTTAATTAAGCATGAGGTTAAAAAGTACCCTAAAACTTGTAGTGTTAAATATAATATTACACTTATGTTGCTATAAGAATATGCTATTAAAGAATGAATGAAAAAGTTTAAGTAAAAATAAATAAATAAATATAAAAAGATACATATCATACGTTTTGTTATATATAAAAAGGAATAATATTTCTTATAAAATAAAATAGAATATGCTTAATACGGGGTGAGATGCGACCAGTTTGTCCATATTTTTTTTTTCTCTTTTCGTTTTTTTTAAAAGCGTGTTTGTCCATAAAAGTTTATAAGTGTTTTGGAGATTTTTCGAAAAAAGGTTTTCAAAACCAAAAAGCATTTTTACCCCTTTTTCAACTTTTTCAGAAATAATATTTTTCTCAACTCACAAAATCGTAATTTTTATTCAAGTAAATGCATGTTCAAACATTACTTTAAATTTTAAATAATATTTTTTAACTTAACTTCAAATATTACCTTTTAAAAAAAAAAAAGTCATAAACTTGTATGTCCAAACGCCCACAAGACTCATAAAATTTTCGGTATGTACATTGAATGCACCGGGTTCTGCTACTGTCTTTTTCTTTCTATTTTTGGCATCGTGCACAAACGAAATTTTGGGTATCTAAAGAGAATGGATCCGGCTTTGCGCGAGAACACGTGAATTAAACGAAAACACTGATCCAAGATTTTAACGTGACGGGTATCTGTTCTGCTCAATCAGTAAGCATTAAAGCTTTTAGTATTTAGGGTGTCAAAGTGACATAAGTTAATTATATTTAAGGTATACACATATTATATACGGGTAGAATTGAGGCTAATGAGTACCCCGATTTTTCGGTGAGGTAAATGAATCAAGGGCATGACTGCAATGAATCGAAATCGAAGTCATGAGCCTCTCGCATCAGGGCCCGAGCAAAACACCTGCCCTCGAAGCCATCGAAACCACGCCCCCGGGTCCGGTTCGAGTTCCAAGACCTCGGAGAACATTACCATACGACCACACACGATTAACTAAGGATCGTGATATTCGTGTCCAACCGGATATCACGGGCTGAATCCCCGCCAGTATCTGCGGTAGATCAGTGATTAGCGAAAATGAAGATTTTTACCTTTCTCAGAATTGTAGTTAGGGTAAAACTCCTCTACTATATAAAGGGGAAGCTGATTATTCATTAGGGACACTGTAACACGCGTATCAAAGCAATATACATTTGTTTCCTCTGCTTCTAAAGATTATTCTAAGTTCTTAGTTTTGTTCATAGCTTTTCATAAGTGTTTGGCTTCGAATCGAAGGTAGGCCAATTGTTTGGCTCATAACCGAGTCCAAACTCGATCTTACTACTGGTTTGATCACTTATTCCATCTTTAATTTGCTCATCTGACACTATTAATCACTTGTGTTGAATTAGTCCACATATCCTTAAAACCGCGTATAAATTTAATTGTTATCCATTTTAAAGGTAAACAGTTTGGCGGCGTGGGGCTAAAAATAATAATGATAATTTGATACAGATTTTCATAACACACTATGTTTTACACTTGTTCTTTGAGATTTTAATTTTTGGTCAACTTAAGAATGTTAAACTCTCAATCTGCTCACTTGAACGTTGGTGCTGAGTCTGGCCACCATGCTGAAAACAACAATACAATACCTAACAATGAGGTGCCCCATGCTGACCCCAAACGGGGTCCCAATTGCAGACCCAATCGATGCCAACTCACATTTGGCCATCGATATAAACCTGCCGACCGACCCCGAGAATAGCGTTTGCGGAGGAGCCCGATCAACAACTTGAGTTACGCACGACGGTGAAGGCGACGAGATCAATCTGCGGGTGATCTTCAAAATGTTACAAGCTCAACAGGCGGAGTTAACCCAGCTGTAGAACCAAAGCCGCGCCCCCAGCAGAGTTGATCCTGAACCATCCCGGGAAAACACCCGAAGAAATGAATAAGTCACAGAAAGGCTGGCTGAAGTTGAGCTCGGGACCAACCCCGAAATAATAAAGATTCTTGAGGAACTGACAAAGCGGGTAGAATTGGGGGTGAAGAAGATTGAATCCAACGGAAAAAAAATGGTGACCTATAAATAAGAGTTGATCCAATCCCATGAGCACCTCCGATATTGAAAGGCCTAGATTCCAAGAAATTTGTCCAAAATCCTTTCCTCCCGAGCGCGACACCGAAGCCAATCCCGAAGAAGTTCCATATGCCCGAAATTTCAAAGTATAATGGAACCACGGATCCAAATGAACACGTGACCTCCTACACGTGTGCCATCAAGGGAAGCAACTTAGAAGATGACGAAATCGACTCAGTTTTCTAAAAAAGTTCGGAGAAAACCTGTAAAAAAGAGCAATGATATGGTATCACAACTTACCCCCTAATTCTATTGATTCATTTGCTATGCTTGCAGATGCCTTTGTAAAAGCACATGTCGGGTCCATCAAGGTCGAGATCAGAAAATCGGACTTTTTCAAAGTAAAGCAAAGAGATAACGAAATGCTCAGGGAATTCGTGTCGAGGTTTCAAATGGAACGAATGGACCTGCCTCCGGTTGCAGGCGATTGGGCCGTTCAGGCATTCACTCAAGGACTTAACCCCTAAAGCTCCCTGGCTTCACAACAGCTTAAACAGAAAATGATAGAATACCCGGCAGTAACTTGGGCCGATGTCCATAACAGGTACCAATCAAAAATCAGAGTCGAGGATGACCATCTCCAGGCCCCCTACGGGTCTGTTTATCCCATCAGAACTAATGATAGGTCTAAAAGAGTCGTCGGTCATGAACCAAGACCGAATAGAGATCGGTATCAACCGTATAGTGGAGATCGAAGAGGTAGCGGATCCGGGTGTAACCCTGCGAGAAATGAAAAAAGGAGCGATCGAGGCCACAATAGCAGGGGACTCATGAGTAAAAACAGTTTCGATAGGCCACTTGAGACCAGGGAGCGACTATCGATATACAACTTCAATGTCAACGCTGCCATCATCATATCTGCCATCGGACACATCAAAGATACCAAGTGGCCTCGTCCATTGCAGTCCGACCCTATCAAAGAGACCTTGTAAGTAGCATGACACTCATGGCCACATGACCAAGGAGTGCCGACAACTAAGAGAAGAATTTGCTCGGTTATTCAATAACGGGTACCTCCGGGAATGTTTGAGTGATCGCGCAAAAAATTACTTCAGGAATAGGGACTCCAACAAACAGACCGAACAAGAGGAACCTCAGGACGTCATTAACATGATCATTGGTGGAATCGACGTCCCCCTAGGGGCCAATGCTAAATCGCACTATGGTGTCCATCATAAAGGAAAAGGGAACCCGAGATTATATACCGGAGGAGACCATCTCTTTCAATGATGAGGATGTTGAAGGCATCATGCAACCATATAATGATGCACTGGTAATATCTGTACTCATAATAATCTCGAGTTAAGTATGTGTTAATTGATCCAGGTAGCTCGGCCAATATTATCAGATCGAGGGTCGTTGAGTAGTTGGGTCTACAAGACCAAATAGTGCATGCAGTCCGGGTTTTAAACGGATTCAACATGGCATGTGAAACTACTAAAGGGGAGATAAACATGCCGGTGAACACCGTCGGGACCATTCAGTAAATGAAGTTCTATGTGATTGAAGGGGATATGAGATATAATGGTTTGTTCGTAAGGGCATGGATTCAAAACATGAGGGCAATACCCTCGACACTACTGTATTGGTAAAAAAGAGCTTCACACGTATGATAATTCTTGATGATTCATCCAGTTAAGTGGACCAAGGAAAACATGACAACTGGACATGACTCTATAAAGAGGTGCGAGGCAAAGAGGCACGACACTATATACCTACGAGGTAATCAGCTACGGAACTCAACTTGATTGAGACAAGGAAGAGACACAGTCAGAATGAATCCGTACAGAGCTACGGGCAGATTCAAAGATCTTCAATTAATGATCCACACGTTACACAACCTTCACGCAACAGTTACGATTATTCTTTGTAACGTTACATTAATGTAATAATTAGTCATTAATGTGTTATCATTGCAAGAGGTAGACGTTATATTGAAGAATTACCTATATAAGGGAATGGAAGTTAACTTGTAAGGGACATCCAAACTAAGAACATAATACATTTTACTTTTCTGTGCATCTTATTACTTATTTACTTGCTCGTTCGTTATTATCATTATTTCCTGATTATCAGAAACCTGTGTTCATCCTAAAAATAGCTTTAGTCAAGGGATCTAATTCTTTGTTAAACAAATTGGTTCCGCTACCGGAAATCTGATAATCTTTGTTTACTTTTCAAACGATATCCTCTGAACTATGTCGAACTCCAACGACAATAACCAGCAAAGAGATGGGACTCCATCACCTCTGGATCCCCAGGAGTTTCAAGGGACCAATCCCAAGAAAGATCTAACAACAAGAACAACAACAATAACAACAACAACAACAACGTTAATGATAATGATCAGACGGTAGAACAAGATCAAGTGAAGCAAATGATTGCAGAGTATGTGAGCCAGGCTTTGCTAGAATTCGCAAGGGGATTATCAACGGCATGTCACAACCCCAAATCCTAACAGATCGTGATGGCCCTATCATAGAACTAGTCTAGCCAACCATCACATAACTACACAATTCTTTTAATAAAATTTCTCGAAATCATTAATAAAAAAATCATAGCAAGTATAAAATTTCTCTAAGTCTTTAACAAGCACAATATAATCTAACTGTCTAAAACCATTCCCCCAAAACTGGAGTCAACTGATCATGAGCATCTAAGAGTAATACTAACACTGCTAATATCATAAAACAATGTCTCAGAACAAATACTAAATACTAATGAAGGAAGGGAAATGGAGAAGTTGCGGACGCTGGACAGCTACCTCGAAATCCCAAAAGCTGAAGCCGAACAGACGCAAATGACTATTGCTCAGAACCAGTACCTGGATCTGCACACAGAGGTGCATGGAGTAATGATGAGTACGTCAACTCAGTAGTAATGAAAATAAATCAAGTCTGAAGATAAGAAACACACATCATAAAACACCAATTCACAAATAGTAAACACAGAGTCTCAGTAAAGTATACATTTAATACGTAAGTTTGAAAACCAATTTCCATAAAAATACCTTGAACAAGTATATTTTCAAATGTTTCTAAGTAAAACTCCCAAGATATCGGTATAGAAGAATGGAGTGATCATAATCAAAACTTAGTAAAAATATCATTATAAAACCGCCCCTCGAACCAAATCATCACTCATAAATAATCGCTCAGCACCTCACCATCACTCAGTAACAGTCACTCAGCACCTCACAGTCTCTCATGCCTCCCAATCACTCATCACTCGGCACTCGCACTTAGTAGGTACCTACGCTCACTGGGGGTGTGTACAGACTCCGGAGGGGCTCTTACAGCCCAAGCGCTATAAACAAGCCAAATCATGGCATCAATCATTTCTCAGGCACTCGGGGTCTCTCTCATATCATAACATCCTCACAATATTGGCCCTCGGCCTCACTCAGCCAGACACTCTCAACATGCCACTCGGGCCATAAATAAAAGGGTTCTCAACCCAAAACAGTATTTTATTTCAAGAAATAGTAATATCATCAAATAGGAGTGTCAATAATTTCACAAGAAAGACTGAGTGTAAAATCATAATTTCTAAGTGGGGAATATCAGTAAAATAGCCCCCAAGGGTTAAAATAAATCGGCTCTAGGCCCCAAACATGGCTTACAACTTAAATCTATCAAAATAATAGTAATATTATTTAACACGTGCTTTAAAAGCTGTTTCACAACTCAATAGTTGCCTAAAAAGGAACATATTTCCAAATTTCCAATTCGTGCACGCCCCACACTCGTCATTCAGTGTGTGCGTCACTCCAAATCCGTGAAAGGATGTAAAGTCCGGGGTTTCATACCCTCGAGACAGAATTTAAAGACATTAGTTACCTCAAACTAGCCCGAAAAGCTACTCCGCAACGCGTTTGCCCCTCGAATCAACTTCCGAGTGCTCCAAGTCTATCAATTTCAAATTTATTACATCAAAATATGCCACGGGAATGACACCCAATCGAAAAATATCAACTTTATGCACAAAATCCGAAATTAGTCAAAACCCGACCCCCGGGCCCACATCTCGGAACTCGACAAACTTTATACCAAAACAATCTTCGTCATCTCACGAGTCCGTACATATAAAGAACTCTGAAGTCGGAGTCCGTTTGACCCCTCAAATCGCCCCTAAAAGGTCTCTTAACTCAAGCCCTAGTTTCACCTTTTTCTACTGATTTTCCCAAATTAAACACTGTTAATTTGGTCCTAAATCACATATAATCGAGTCATTGGGTCCAGAATCCTTACCTCAATGAAGAACAATCGTTTTCCCTCTTCAAAATCGCTCCAAAAGCTCTAATCTCATTCAAAAATGGAAGAAAACTCGGACTGCTCGTTATATATACACTGTCCAGAATTTTTGCGGTACTGTTCATGCTGCTGTGAAAAAATGCAGCAACTTTTCTTCTA
Source organism: Nicotiana undulata (assembly GCA_005239495.1). NCBI lineage: Eukaryota > Viridiplantae > Streptophyta > Magnoliopsida > Solanales > Solanaceae > Nicotiana > Nicotiana undulata. The sequence goes on along the minus strand of MDKH01057742.1, from coordinate 12,147 downwards.
GTCTAAATTATTCCGTTAACATTCCGAAATCCACCCGAGGCCCTCGGAATCTCAACCAAATATACCAACACGTCCCAAAATACAATACGAACTTAGTCGAGGCTTTAAACCACGCTAAACAACACAAAAATTTCGAATCGCGCCAAGAATCGAATTGTGAGATTTCAAATTTTCCAACTTGTATATTTTGCGCCGATACATATCAAATCAATTCGGAATGACTTCGAATTGTGCACACGAGTCATGAACGACGTAACGGTGTTGTTCCAATTTTCGGAATCGAAATCCGACCTCGTTATCAAAATTTTACCCTCCGGTCGGACTTTTCCAAAATCTTATATTTTTCCAACTTTCGCCAAAATTCATCGAATTATCCTACGGACTTCCAAATCCAAATCCGAACATACGTCTAAGTCTGAAATCACCATAAAAAGCTATTGGAATTATCAAAAATTCATTCCGGGGTCGTTTACTCAAAAGTCAACTCTCCGGTCAACTCTTTCTATTTAAGCTTTGAAATGAAATTTTTTCTTTAATTTAAATTCCGAATCTTCCGAAAACAAAACTTGACAACACACGGGAGTCATAATACATATTGTGAAGCTACTCGAGGCCTTAAGTCACTGAACGGAGCATAAATTCTTAAAACGACAAGCCGGGTCGTTACATTCTCCACCTCTTAAAGAAACGTTCGTCCTCGAACGTTCTAAGAATTATTCTGAGGTTACCAAATTGATGATTTTACTTTTACACCTATACTCATGGTTGATTCCACGCCACCGTATTTGAGATAAGCCCGACAACATCATCTCATTTGAGATTATTCCTTTTATTCATATTTGTAAAAACTTTAAGATCAATTTCTTACACTCCAACATTTTAAAAAAACCTAATTTTCACAACAACGCACAGTTTTTAGTCTCAACTGGCTATAGCAACTCGTGCCTACGCACACATGATAGTGTTGAAGTACTTCAAAATTTTCTGGGGTATTACATTCTCCCCCGCTTAGGATCATTCACCCTCAACCACATAACATAACTTATCTCTTCTTTTGCACGTCTTAATCTCCCAAATTTTTCTAACTCCCAAATTTTTTAGAAATTCCGGCAGAGTCTCCCCTGTCATTTGGACTATCCACCTGCCAGAGTAACACCAAAATAACTCCTAACAATACATCCACAATGTATATATCAATAACACCAATCTCAACATTACAAGCCCTGCATTATCACAATGATATCAGAATCACATCTCATATGTATGCTCATCGCCACATCTCTAGTCTTTAAAGATGTTCATAATTAATTCCAGCATCATCAATTAATCTCATATTAACCACCACCTTATTTCGAATTTTCACAATACTGACAACAAAATGTGAGGCATGAAGATCTCATGATTACTTACTGAGATTAATGAGTCACATTTAACGCCACCTGGGCACTCATATCATAAGCTAAAACTCAATGTTTACAGCACGAAAATGGCTAAAATATATAAGAATTATCAAATAAGCCTAACAGGCATGACTCCCTTTTAATATTATCACACAAATTAAACTTCACGAAGGGAGAATTTAAACTCATAAATATCTTACCACAAGGACCTCGTCCTTACATAACCTCCACTAATATTTCACATTATGCCAACTGAAATTTTCAATTTCCTTTCTTTCTTATTTTCAATAAATTTCGTAAACATTTTCATAACACATAACGAACCCTCATACAGGTAGGGCATATAATTCATAAAAATTGGAATCAATTATTTCGAAACACATTAAACTCACTGTAGTGAATAATAAACATTACTTTTAGACTTGTAGTCCTCAATGGTGTACAAAATAAAATTGCAGACACAGTCTTACATCTTCAAATATCCCAATAGGGATAAACATATAAGTGGGTCACAAACTTACGAAGCTCGCCCATAAACAGAGCATAATAGGAGGACTCACCTCAATATTCAGATACGAATCCAACTAAGGGGAAATATTCTTTTTATAGAAAATCAGGATCATACCTGTAACGACACCATCTGGTGCATCGGCCTCAGCCAAATCATAGCGATTATATCAACGGATCGGGTCTCCACCTCTTAGGCGCCCACTACCCGGTTGTCTTCCACCTCTAGATGACTGAGCGCATGGAGTATTAACTGGAGTAAAGCTTGTAGCTTGAGTGTTATGATGAAATGCACCCCTTCCAAGTCAGGGACAATATCTCATGATATTCCTAGTATCACCACACTCATAACAACCCATCTGAGGTCGCGGCTGCTCGTACAGAGTCTGTGCCGGATAACTGGAATAACCACTGTAAGAATCTCGTGTCGGTTGTGCACTATAAACTGGAGCACCCCGAGTAATATGATGTGCGAACTAAGCTGACCAACTGCTCGAGCCTCCGCTATAATGAGTCCTAGCTGAAAAGTAAAATCCACTAAACCCTCCAAATCTTCGAGACCTTTTGGCCTCCTTAGACTCCTTTTTTGCGATCTCCGCTACTTGTTGAAATGGAGTATCAGTTTGCAATTCTCGAGTCATGCATATTTTAATATCATAATCGAGTCCCTCAATGAATCTGCGGACCCGCTCCTTGGCGGTAGGAACCAAAAATAGGTGCATGACGAGCTAACTCATAGATACGACATACTGCATATACCATGCCTTCTTATGATAAATATGAGAATTCATAATCCATTCCGAGCCACAAGCAACTACGTACTCAACTAGCCAAGAACTTTCCATTTGTTCCCATCTACAAGAAAATCACTATACATCGCATGCTCCTCACGCCAATCCGACCTACTACAAAGCTGTCCTATTTATCCAAGTTCCTTCTAACTTACCTTCGAATTGATACTTCTCATTGCCATAATACCGCAATTCTCAACCTAGACTCACCACACGAGATTTTAGCACAAACCATACCGCCCTAAGGCTCATAAGCCGCTGAATGTTCTCTTAAGCACCCCAAAAAGTACCACAAGTCAAACACTTACTCCAAGGAAACTTTCTATGAATTTAAGTTATTCTTCCGCTTTACTGATGCCCAAATGTAGAATCCCTAAGGATGTAGAAATGCCCCAAGTCTTGACACCCTCCAATGTGAATCTCAATGTCTAATTGAATACACATCCTGAAGATTCCCAATTGCTACACATAAACCTTGAGTCCATTAGAGACATTTTCGAGAGTCGTTTACTCTGCTCAAATCCCAGTTAAAATGACCAAGCGGACCGAACGACCTGCGCCCCCAATTAGTACACCAACACCCAAGGATGCAATACACACTTCTAAGAAACCAAGCAAATTACTACCCCGCACACACTACACCCTTTACAAATACAACTCAATCATTCAATAAAACACATTTCTCGTAAAGTATATTACAACATGTATTCAAAGATTTCCATTACTCGAATCATTCTCAAACTCCATCTCTGCAGGACATAACTGATTCAACAGTATGCCTTGAACTGAAACCAATGCAACACATAATCGTACAACAAACTTATCATTAGCAGACTCTCCCACTTGGCTCAAAGCCAAAGATCAAGACAAACAATAACTCACAATGCCCATGCACTATCAGTGGCACAATACCGCAGTGAGATTCTACTAAATCCTTCATAAGCTCATATAACACAAATCATCTAATATATCGAATCATCTGCAAATCTCGAATTCATCATTGTAATGGTCATGCCAACTTCCACAAGCGATCTAAACTCAAATTGCAGCATATATCATCTACTTGAAAAAGAGAACTTGCTATAAAACAACATAAGGATCACATAACCCCAGGACACTCCGCATGAGATAACCTCGCTTGCTTAGCGTCAAACTGATATTTCTCTATACCCTTCCGACAATCATAGATATTACTCAATCACTTTACCCTCCTGCATCAAAACAGAACTAATGCCTACCTTCGAGGCATCACAATACGCGGTATAAGAATCGGAAGCTGATGGTAGAACTAACACTGGAGATGTGATTAAAGCAAATCGTGAGCTTCTGAAAGCTATCTCCACACTCGTCTGACCACCTGAATACCCTCACTGGACACCACGTGCCCCAAGAATGCTACTAAACTGAGCCAAAATTTACATTTGGAGAACTTGCATAAAGTTTCTCCTCCCTAAATCTGTGTAACACCATCCTCAAAAGCTGAGTATGCTCCTCCTGGCTACGTGAGTACGCCAGGAGGCCATCAATGAATACCATGATGAAGCAGTACAAATATGGCTGGGATACACTGTTAATCTAATATATGAACGCTACTGGGGCATTGGTCAGCGATCCTCATCATCTCACAAGTCCGTACATATAAAGAACTGTGAATCGGAGTCCGTTTGACCCCTCAAATCGCTCCTAAAAGGTCTCTTAAACGCAAGCCCTATTTACACTCTTTTCTACTGATTTTCCCGAATTAAACATTGTTAATTTGGTCCTAAATCACATATAATCGAGTTATTGGGTCCAGAATCCTTACCTCAATGAAGAGTAATCGTTTTCCCTCTTCAAAATCGCTCCAAATGCTCTAATCTCGTTAAAAAATGGAAGAAAACTCGGACTGCTCGTTATATATACATTGTCCAAAAGTTTCGCGGTACTGTTCACGCCGTACTGTTCACTCGGTACTGTTCATGCGGTACTGTTCACGCGGTACTGTTCATGCTGCTGTGGAAAAATGCAACAGCTTTTCTTCTAGTCTAAATTGATCCGTTAACCTTCCGAAATCCACCCGAGGCCCTCGGAATCTCAACCAAATATACCAATATGTCCCATAATACAATACAAACTTAGTCGAGTCTTTAAACCACGCTAAACAACACTAAAATTTTGAATCACCCCATGAATCGAATTCTGAGATTTCAAATTTTCCAACTTGTATATTTTGCGCCAAAACATATCAAATCAATTCGGAATGACTGCAAACTTTGCACACGAGTCATGAACAACGTAACTGTGTTGTTCGAATTTTGGAATCGAAATCCGACCTCGTTATCAAAATTTTACCCTTCGGTCGTACTTTTCCAAAATCTTATATTTTTCCAACTTTCACCAAAATTCGTCGAATTATCCTACGGACTTCCAAATCCAAATCCGAACATACGTCTAAGTCCAAAATCACCATAAGAAGCTATTGGAATTATCAAAAATCCATTTCGGAGTCGTTTACTCAAAAGTCAACTCTCCGGTCAACTCTTTCTATTTAAGCTTCGAAATGAGAAATTTTCGTTAATTTAAATTCTGAATCTTTCGAAAACTAAACTTGACCACACACGCGAATCATAATACATATTGCAAAGCTACTCGAGACCTTAAGCCACTGAACGGAGCATAAATTCTTAAAACGACAAGCCGAGTCGTTACACGGCATCACCTGCGTCGCTGACACCACCTCCCAATAATACCATCACCGTGGAAAATCCCCAATCTGGGTTGGTAAACTCAGCAAGGGAAGACACTCCTAATAAATCTCGCAAAGCGAGACCAGGTATGACTAATAACTCTGAATTACAAAATTTATTACTAACTTTGCAGAAACAGGTGAAGGAACAAAACGATCAAATCGAACAAATTCCTGGAGTACCACCTGTTATCAAAGGCATTGACGTTGATAGATATTCTCAACAACCTTGGAAACCAAGCGCAGCACCCTTGCCTATACCCAAGAAGTTCAAAATGCCTGATGTTCCCAAGTATGACGGGACAACTTACCCATGCGACCACGTGACTGCTTTTACTACCGGAGTAAAAGGCAACGACTTAACAAAACAAGAGATTGAGTCACTCCTAGTTAAAAAATTTGGAGAAACACTTACGAAATGAGCATTAACCTGGTATTCTCTTCTCCATGAAAACTCTATTGATTCATTTGCTGAGCTTGCAGATTCTTTTATAAAAGCACACTCTGGTGTACAAAAGGTCGAGAAAAGAATGGAAGACATATTCAAAATAAAACAAGGAGACACGGAACTGCTCCGTGAATTTGTAGACAGGTTCCAGTGAGAAAGAATGTTACTACCACGGGTGCATGATAATTGGGCAGCCATGGCATTCGTGAACAATATAAATGACAAAAGCTCAGAAGCCATGAGAAGACTCAAGGAAATCTTGAGAGAATTCCCAGCTACGACATGGAATGATGTTTATAACAGGCACAGTACTAAACTTCGGATAGAGGAAGATACCATTGCTCGTTCGAATGATGAAGATCATACCAGATCCAGATGCTCCGAATCAGACATGAGATCAGGTAAAAACAGGTACGATCCTTATATGGGACCCTCGGGACGTGAAACTCATCCCAGGTTCGAAAACACTAGGTCAGAATGTAGACCATCTAGCAGAGATGCGGGCTCATCTTCATAGATCTAGAAAGGATCGAGATGAACGACCTAGGGGTAATGCACGAATTGGGGATCACACCTTCAATGTAAGTACCCCTGAACTAGTTTCAATATTAAGAAATATGGGAGATAAGGTTAGATGACCCAAAGAAATGCGGTCAAACCCAAATAAAAGGAACCCAGATTTCTGGTGTGAATTTCATACCGATCATGGACACAGGACTGCAGATTGCAGATTTTTACAAGGTGAAATAGAGCAATTATTGAAACAGGGCTACTTAACAAAATTGTTTAGTGATAAAGGTAAGAAAGCATACATGAAGAACATGTCGGGCGAAACCACTGTCTCCAAAAAGAACTGTCAACGTGATACACGGAGCTGAAGAAGTAAATGGAGTGGTTTGCAAAACAGCCACGAAGTTCACAATTACACACGGAAAGTGGGTTCGAGAAATCCCGGACACAGATAATTAGCCTGTTTGGATGAGCTTAGTTAAAGTAACTTTTAAGCCAAAATAGCTTTTAAGCCATAAGTTAGGAATTCTAGCTTTTGGCTTTTGACTTATTTTTGTCATTTTTAGCTTTAAAACAAGTGCTTAAAAGCACCTTTTTACTTTATCCAAACACTACAGAATGACTTAAAACTACTTTGGCTAAAAAGCACTTAAAATAAGCCAATCCAAACGGGATAAATATAACCTTTGATGATGCATATTCGGCAGACTAATGCTCCCCCCACAACGATGCTCTGGGAATATCCTTACTCATTCATGACACTAACGTTAAAAGAGTGTTGATTGATCCAGGTAGTTCAGTCAACATCATTTTGCTAAGAGTCGTGGAAGAAATGATCTTGGGAAATCAGGTGATCCCAAAGGCACGAGCCATATCAGGGTTCGATAACTCTACGGTTATAACCAAAGGAGAAATTGAACTTAGCACTTATGCTGAGGGAGTAATAAAAAACACCAGATTCCAAGTCATCGATACTTACATGGCTTATAACGTAATCATGGGAAGGCCATGGATCCACGACATGAAAGCAGTACCATCTACATTACATCAGGTAATTAAATTCCCTTCTGAATGGGGAATTCAACAGATTAGGGGTGATCAGCAAACCTCTAGGAATATAAATTATGTGGTACATTATAACAAAAAAATAGAGACAGAAGAATCAAAAGATAGAGAAATCTCCCAGGCAGGAGTTGCCGACCAAATAGGTATGGAAGCAATTATTACCCAAACAGGTATGGAAGAAGCTATTGTTCGAACAGGTACAGAAGAATATAGTCACGAGAAAGTAAACCAAGTTACCACGGAAGATGAATCAAATCACGCGGATGTAGATTCCAGACCGGATGTCATTAAAGAACCAGAAGAAGATGAACACATCAAAACAACAACGGAAGAGCTCGAAGCTATTCCATTGTTTGAACAAAAACCTGAACAGAAAGTGCATATAGGCACGAGGTTGAACCCCAGTCGAAAAGGTAAGTTAATTAATTATTTAAAGGCTAACGCAGATTGCTTTGCGTGGTCCAATTCAGATATGACAGGTATCCCACCTGAAGTGATGACTCATAAACTAAATGAAGATCCATCCTTCCTACCTGTTAAGCAGAAAAAAAGAAAGCAAGGACCATTCAAGAACCAAGTTATTGACGAAGAGGTACAGAAACTCTTGAAAATCGGTTCAATACGTGAGGTAACGTACCCTAACTGGTTAGCTAACACTGTGATAGTACCTAAAAAGAATGGTAAATGGAGAGTATGTGTAGATTACACTGATTTAAATAAAGTATGCCCCAAGGATTCATTCTCATTACCACATATAGATCAAATGATTGATGCCACTGCAGGACATGAATTGTTAATCTTTCTAGATGCGTATTCCGGTTATAATCAGATTAAAATGGACCCCTCAGACGAGGAAAAAACTTCCTTTATTACAAACAGGGGGACTTATTGTTACAAAGTCATGCCTTTTGGCTTGAAAAATGCCAGAGCTACGTACCAAAGGTTAGTAACCAAGATGTTTCAAGAACATATGGGGAAGACGATGGAAGTTTACATCGATGACATGCTGGTAAAATCAACACATGCGGAAGACCATTTCCAGCACCTCTCTATTACCTTTGAAATTCTACGCAGGTATAATATGAAATTGAATCTAGAAAAATACGCTTTTGGCGTGGAATCAGGTAAATTTTTGGGTTTCCTTGTATCAAATAGAGGGATAGAGGTAAATCCTGCTCAAATTAAAGCTATAGAAGAAATACCTGATATACTTACGAACAAAAAAGTTCAAAGACTAACGGGAAGAATTGCAGCCTTAGGAATATTTATTTCCAGGTCTTCCAAAAAAAGTTTTAAATTCTTTTCAGTTCTCAAAAAGCAAAATTAGTTCGAATGGACTGAAGAGTGTCAACGGTCTCTCAGGGATCTAAAGGCTTATCTATCAAAAACCCCGTTGCTATCAAAGCCAAAGGAGGGGGAGAAGCTGTACGTCTACCTTGCCGTCGCAGAAATTGTTGTAAGTGCAGTATTGGTAAGGGAAGATAAAGGTAAACAATCTCCTATTTATTATGTAAGTAAGACATTACTAGATGCTGAAACTAGATACTCACATCTGGAAAAATTAGCCTTAGCTCTAGTCACGTCATCTAGAAAGTTGAGGCCGTATTTTCAATGTCATCCAATCACTGTGGTGACCTCTTATCCATTGAGAAATATATTGCATAAACAAGAACTATCAGGAAGATTAGCTAAGTGGGCCATAGAATTGAGGGAGCATGACATAATATATCAGCCTAGGACTGCGATAAAGTCTCAAATTTTAGCTGAGTTTGTCGCTGATTTTAATAATAGCATTGTCCGTGAAGTGGAAAAAGAGTTACAACTCTTTAACGGTGCTAATCCGGGTCTATGGACCCTATTTACCGATGGTTCTTCCAATGTAAAAGGTGTCGACTTAGGCATAGTCTTAATATCACCCACGAGTGAAAAGACACGACAAGCTATCAAATGTTATCATATAACTAACAATGAAGCATAATACGAAGTTGTCATTGCAGGGCTAGAACTGGCACGAGAACTCTCAATCGAGCAAATCATAATCAAGAGCGACTCCCAACTGGTAGTAAATAAGATGCAGGGGACTTATATCGCTCGAGAGACTCGGATGCAACAATATCTAGAAAAGGCACGAGATCTCGTGAGGCAATTCAAAACGTGGAAGGTTATACAAATACCTAGAGAGGCAAATGCGGAAGCAGACGCATTGGCTAACCTCGCAGCAGTCACAGAAGTTACAAACAAAGACAATGCAATTGTCGTCCATCTATTTCATTCAGCAATAGACCAGGACAAAAATGAGGTAACTTTCAACAATTTAACATGGGATTGGAGAAACGACATTTTTTTTTTTGCAGAATGGCACCGTACCTAATGACAAAAAAGCAGCTCAAGCACTTCGCCGAAAAGCTACCCGGTACAGCCTCATTCGCAACTCATTATATCGCAAGATGTTCGAAGGTCCCCTAGCTAAATGCCTCGGACCTAATCAAACGGAGTTCGTGATGAGAGAAGTCCACAAAGGACACTATGGAAATCACACAGGTGCGAGATTCTTGGTCAAAACCCTTATCCGAGCTGGGTACAATTGGCCTAATATGGAAGAAAAGGCTGAGAGTTTCGTATCCAAATGCGATAAATGCAAACGGTTTGCCAATAACATGTATCGACCAGCGGAACTATTGCACCCAATAATATCACCGTGGCTATTCATGAAGTGGGGCATGGATATCGTGGGACCCCTCCTCTCGGGTAAAGGAAAGGTACGATTCTTACTTGTGCTAACCGACTATTTTACAAAATGGGTAGAGGCGGAAGCTTTCAAACAGGTGCGAGAAAAGGAAGTTAAAATCTTCTTATGGCGAAACATAATATGCCTCTTTGGAATACCTAAGGAGATCGTGTGTGATAATGGCCCACAATTCATAGGTACGCAAATCACAGAATTCTTCCAAAGCTAGCAAATCAAACGGATTACTTCAACGCCGTATCACCCCATGGCTAATGGTCAAGCTGAATCAACAAATAAAGTCATCATCAACAACCTAAAGAAACCGCTAGAGAAAGCCAAGGGAAATTGGCCTGATGAGTTACCAGCGGTACTATGGGCCTACAAAACAACTTCAAAAACAGCCACGGGAAAGACTCCTTTCGCACGTGTCTATGGCTCAGAAGCCTTAATACTTGTGGAGATTGGCGAACCAAGCATAAGGTTTACAACAGCCACGGAGGATGCAAACAATGATGAATTGAGGACCAATCTGGACCTACTCGAACAAAGAAGAGAAGCAACACTAATACGGATGGCAGCTCAAAAACAAATCATAGAGCGTTATTACAACCATAAATCTCATCTCAGATACTTCAAGATTGGGGACTTCGTCCTAAAAAAAGTCTTTCAATCAACCAACGAAGCTGGTTCGGGAAAATTAATTCCAAATTGGGAAGGACCCTACAAAGTCCGAGGCATAGCTGGAAAGGGCGCATATGAGTTGGAAGCTATGGATGGCAAGATCTTACCAACAAGTGGAATGCCATCCATTTGAAGAAGTATTACTTCTAAGGAAAAGGAATACCCCCGGTCAGGTATCACATGTTCGATTTTATATTTGAACATTTAAAATTTTACTAACCTTTTTATATGATAGGCATAAAGCTAACCCATCACCAGATGATGATATTAGACCTGCAAAGACGCAAGGAAGTAACTGAATTTCCGGTCTAGGGTTACACTTTCTGATGGACGTTTTAAAGGGTTAAGCAGACATCATCTAAAAACTATATACCTTCGAGTCCCGTATGTTTTTCCTTTTCAGGAAAAGGACCACAAGGAAGGAATAGTCAAGTGCTCGAGATTTCATTCTTCAAAGCTCAAACACTTGGGGGACTATACAGTATGGAATGCAAAGATGAAGCAAAGAAGACTATCAAAAAAGTCAAAGCTCGAGCCTGACGATCCATCTACCCAACAAGTCAAGTGATACGAGCAGAATCGAAAGAGCCAAAGACTCAAAACACAAAGCATGATCTATAAAACCTTCGAACATGTTCATAAATGTATGTTCAGGTTAAAAGGCAAAATATTAGTTATGAAGAAGGAATGCATATCTTTGTACTCATTCAAAAAACTATTGTAACTAAAAACAGTTATGAAATCTTTGTATAGAAAACTGTTATCAAATAAAACAGTTACGGATGAAAGATCAAAATCCTTGTACTCATTTGAAAAATTGTTATCGAATAAAACAGTTGCGGATGAAGAAGCATTTCCCTCGTGATTATTGAAAATTGTTATCAACGAAAACAGTTACGGGTAAAAACCCTTACCTTTACAAAAACTGTTACGAACGAAAAATAGTTATTCTCTTGTATTAACTCGAAAAAAATGTTACATAAGAAAAACAATTACGAAATACAAGTGCATATCAAACCTGTTCAAAGAAAACAGTTGCAACATGAGTTTTAGACGATAATCAAACACATGTAAAATATTGTGAAAGTTCAAACAGAAAACTTTCTTCAAAAACATTCTTAAACATGTGAAAAATTCCTATCTTTATTGTATTATTACACCATTATGAAGTTGAGACGTCTTCTTCATTAAGTGTCGATCAAAAAGAAAAGGGCCCTCTTTTAAAATTTTACCTATTACGAAAAGGTGCGGATAATCTAAAGCATTTTAATGCAAAACTCAGAGGTAAAACT
>ML254355.1:0-49051 GCA_005239495.1 Nicotiana undulata | reverse complement strand
TGTCTTCTTGGCGTTTTCCTGACAGCACCTCTGGAGCCTTCTAGTTTCATTTTTCTCAGTCTTTTGTTCCAAACTGCGGCTCGTATATTTTGTATATGTATTTCTGCTGTTGCATCTATGTAGCCGCCCGTTGACACTGTGACACTAGTCCTGGCACACACTTGTTGTAGCTATCAGGGTTGTGTATGTATTGGGCCTAGCTGTGGTTCAGCTTGTTTCTACGGCCTTACCCCATATTGTTATTGTATTCCGCATTTTTATTGTTATTGTTGTTCGTTGGCTTGCCTAACCTCGCCGTTGGGCGCCATCACGACCTGGACCGGTTTTGGGTCGTGACAAGTACGTCTTCAGATGAACAACATTCCAACCGGTTGGTAGGATTCTGCCGTCCATAGCCTCGAGCTCATAAGCGCCATTTCTAGCAATACCACAGACTTTGTAAGGTCCCTCCCAATTTGGATTTAGTTTTCCTGCACCAGCTTCCTTCGTTGATTGAAAGACTTTATTGAGGACGAAGTCCCCAATTTTGAAATATCTGAGGTGAGATTTTCTGTTGTAGTATCGCTCTATAATTTGTTTTTGGGCTGCCATACGTATTAGTGCAACTTCTCTTCTCTGTTCGAGCAAATCCAGGTTGGTCTTCAACTCGTCGTTGTTCGTTTCTTCCGTTGCTGTTATGAACCTTATTCTTGGTTCGCCAATTTGCACAGGTATTAAAGCTTCTGCTCCGTAAACAAGCGCGAATGGATTCTCTCCCGTAGCTGTTTTTTGCAGTAGTCCTGTAAGCCCATAATACTGCTGGTTGTTCGTCTGGCCAGTTTCCCTTGGCTCTTTCCAATTGTTTCTTTAGGTTGTTAACGATGATATTGTTAGTTGACTCATCTTGCCCATTAGCTACGAGATGATATGGTGATGAAGTGATTCTTTTGATTTGCCAGCTTTCGAAGAATTCTGTGATTTGTGAGCCTATGAATTGTGAGCCATTGTCACATGCGATTTCTTTCAGTATTCCAAAACGGCATATTATATTTCGCCATATGAAGCTATTTACTTCTTTTTCCCGCACCTGTTTAAAAGCTTCTGCCTCCACCCACTTTGTGAAGTAATCAGTTAATACGAGTAAGAACCGTACCTTTCCTTTAGCTGGGGGAAGGGGTCCCACTATGTCCATACCCCATTTCATGAATGGCCATGGCGACATTACTGGGTGAAGTAGCTCTGCCAGTCGATGCATGTTGTTAGCAGATCGTTGACATTTGTCACATTTAGCCACGAAACTCTCGGCCTCTTCTTCCATTTTGGGCCAATAATACCCTACTCTGATTAGGGTTTTAACTAAGGATCTTGCTCCTGAATGGTTTTCGCAGTGTCCTTCGTGCATCTCCTTCATAACGAACTATGTTTGATTGGGTCTGAGGCACTTATCTAAGGGACCCCCAAAAATTTTGCGGTATAATGTGTCACGAATGAGGCAGTACCGTGCAGCTTTTCGGCGAAGCGCTTGAGCTGCTTTCTTGTCCTCGGGTACGATGCCATTATGCAAAAAGGTTTAAAATTTCGTTTCTCCAATCCTAGGTTAAATGGTTAAATGTTACCTCATTTTTATCCTGACCGATTGCTGAATGAAATAGGTGTATGAAAATTGCATTATCTTTATTTGTCACTTCCGTAACTGCTGCGAGGTTAGCTAATGCATCTGCTTCCGCATTTTCCTCCTTGGGTATTTGCATAACTTTCCATGACTAGAATTGTCTCACCAGGTCTCGTGCCTTTTCAAATTATTGTTGCATCCGAGCCTCTGTAGCGGTGTAAGTCCCCTGCATCTGGTTCACCACTAGTTGAGAGTCACTTTTGATCACGATTTGCTCGACTGAGAGCTCTCGTTCCAGTTCAAGCCCTGCAATGACAACTTCGTACTCTGCTTAATTGTTATTTATGGGATAACATTTAATAGCTTGTCGTATCTTTTCACCCGTAGGTGATATTAAAACAATTTCCAAACCAGCTCCTTTCACATTAGAGGAGCCGTCAGTAAATAGGGTCCATATTCCTGGATTAGCCCCATTAAAGAGTTGTAACTCTTTTTCCACTTCAGGGATTATGCTAGTATTAAAATCAGCGACGAAATCAGCTAAAATTTGAGACTTTATTGTAGTCCTAAGCTGATATATTATGTCATGCTCGCTTAATTCTATTTCCCATTTAGCTAATCTTCCCGATAGTTCTTTTTTATGCAAAATATTTCTCAATGGGTATGAGGTCACAACAGTGATTGGATGACATTGAAAGTATGGCCTTAATTTTCTAGCTGCCATGATTAGAGCTAAGGCTAATTTTTCTAGATGTGGATACCTAGTTTCAGCATCTAATAAAGACTTACTTACATAATAAATTGGAGATTGTTTACCTTTGTCTTCTCTTACCAGTACTGCACTTATGATAATTTCTGCAACGGCAAGATAGACATACAACCTCTCCCCCTATTTTGGCTTAGATAGAAACGGGGGTTTTGATAGATAGGCCTTCAGATCTTTGAGAGCCTGTTGACATTCCTCAGTCCATTCGAGCTGATTCTGCTTTTTAAGAATTGGAAAGAATTTAAAATTCTTCTCCGAAGACTTGGAAATAAATCTTCCTAAGGCTGCAATCCTTCCCGTTAGGCGATGAACTTCCTTTTTGCTCATAAGTACATTAGGTATCTCATCAATAGCTTTAATTCGAGCAGGATTTACTTTTATTCCTCTATTTGATACAAGGAAACCCAAGACTTACCCGATTATATGCCAAAGGCGCATTTTTCTAGATTTAGTTTCATGTTATACCTGCGCAGGATTTCGAAGGTAATTGAAAGATGTTGGAAGTGATCTTTCGCTTGTGTTGATTTTACCAGCATGTAATCAATGTATACCTCCATCGTTTTCCTTAGATGTTCTTGGAACATCTTGGTCACCAGCCTTTGATACGTGGCTCCAGCATTTTTCAGGACAAAAGGCATGACCTTATAACAGTAAGTCCCCCTGTTTGTAATAAATGAAGTTTTTCCCTCTTCCGAGGGATCCATTTTAATCTGATTATAATCAGGGTACGCATCTAGAAAGCTTAATAATTCATGACCTGCAGTGGCATCAATCATTTGATCGATGTGCGGTAATGGAAATGAATCTTTAGGGCATGCTTTATTTAAATCAGTGTAGTCTACGCATACCCTCCATTTACCATTCTTTTTGGGAACCACTACAGTATTTTCTAACCAATTAGGATATTTTACCTCACGTATCAAACCAATTTTCAAGAGTTTCTGTACCTCTTCGTGGATCACTTGGTTCTTGAATGGTCCTTGCTTTCTTTTCTTTTGCTTGACAGGCACGAATGATGGATCTTCATTTAATTTATGAGTCATCACTTCCGGAGGAATACCTGTTATGTCTGAATGGGACCAAGCAAAGAAATTTGCGTTAGCCTTTAAATATTCAATTAACTTACCTCTTCTGCTGGGGCTTAGCCTCGTGCCTATGTGGACTTTTTGTTCTGGCCTATGCTCAAATAGTGGAACAACTTCGAGCTCCTACGTAGTTGTTTTGATATGCTCGTCCTCTTCTGGTTCCTGAATGACATCAGGTCTGGAATCCATGTCCGCATGTTTTGATACTTCTTCCGAGGTGACTTGGTTCACCTTCTCGTGGTTACCTTCTTCCGTACCTATTTGAACAACAATTTCTCCTATACCCGTCTGATTAACAGTTGCTTCCGTACTTGTTTGAATAGCAGTTTCTCCTGTACCTGCTTGAACGAATCTTTCGTCTTTTGATTTCTTCGCTTCTTTATTTTTGTTAGAGTATGCTACGGAGTTTATATTCCTCGAGGTTTGTTGATCACCTCGAATCTATTGAATTCCCATTCAGAAGGGAACTTAATTACCTGATGTAAGGTAGATGGAACAACTTTCATTTAATGGATCCATGGTCTCCCCATGATTACGTTATAGGCCATGTCAGTATCGATGACTTGTAGTATTTTTGATTACTCCCTCTATGTAAGTGCTAAGCTGAATTTCCCCTTTTGTTATGACCGTAGAGTTGTCAAATCCGGATAAGGCTCGTGCTTTCGGGATTACTTGATCCTCCATTAGCATTTCTTCCACAACTCTCGACAAAATGATGTTGACTGAGCTACCTGGATCAATCAACACTCTTTTTACGTTAGTATCATGTATAAGTAGGGATATTACCAGTGCGTCGTTGTGTGGAAGCATTAATCCGTTGATATATGCATCATCGAATGATATATTGTCTGCTTCCAAGTCTTCACAAATCCGCTTCCCATGTGTAATTGTGAATTTTGTGTTTCTTTTGCAGATTACTCCGTTTACCTCCTCACCTCCATGTATCACGTTCACCGTTCTCTTTGGAGATGGTGGTTTCAGGGGCTCTTGCTTGTTCTTCATGTATGTGTTCTTACCTTTTTCACTAAATAGTTCTGTTAGATAGCCCTGTTTTAATAATTGTTCTACCTCACCTTGCAAAAATCTGCAATCCGACGTTCTGTGTCCATGATCGTTATGGAATTCACACCAGAATTCTGGATTCCTTCTATTTGGGTTCGACCTCATTTCTTTGGTCCATCGAACCTTGTCACCCATATTTCTCAGTACTGTGATTAGTTCAGAAGTACTTACATTGAAGTTGTTGTCTCCAATTCTTGTACTACCTCTGCTTCGTTCATCGCGATCCATTCTGGATCTTGATGAGGATGATCCCGTATCTCTATTTGATGGTCTGTATTCTGACCGGGCGTTTTCAAACCAGGGACGAGTTTCTCGCCTCGAAGGTCCCATATAAGGGTCGTACCTATTTTTACCTGTTCTCTTTTCTGGTTCGGAGCGTCTGGAACTGGTTCGATCTTCAGCTTTTGATTAAGCAATGGTGTCTTCTTCTTTTCGTAGCTTAGTGTTATACCTGTTATAGATGTCGTTCCATGTTGTGGCTGGGAATTCCCTCAAGATTTCCTTGAGTCTCCTCGTGGCTTCAGAACTCCTATAATTTAAATTGCTTGCAAATGCCATGGTTGCCTAATTATCAGGTACCCTTGGTAGCAACATTCTTTATCGTTGAAACCTGTCTACAAATTCACGAAGCAACTCCACGTCTCCTTGTTTTATTTTGAATATGTCTTCCATTCTTTTTTCGACTTTTTGCGCACCAGAATGCGCTTTTATAAAAGAATCTGCAAGCTCAACAAAAGATTCAATAGAATTTTCGCGTAGAAGGGAATACCATGTTAATGCTCCTTTGGTGAGTGTTTCTCCGAACTTCTTGACTAGGACTGACTCAATTTCTTGTTTAGTCACGTCGTTGCCTTTTACTCCAGTGGTAAAACCAGTTACATGATCACGTGGATCGGTTGTCCCGTCATACTTGGGAATATCAAGCATTTTGAATTTCTTGGGGGATAGGCAAGGGTGTTGCACTTGGCTTCCAAGATTGTTGAGAATATCTATCAACATAAATGCCTTTAATGACATGTGGTACTCCGGGGATTTTCTCAATCCGATCGTTTTGTTCCTTCACTTGTTTCTGTAAGGTTAGTAATAAAGATTGTAATTCTGGGTTATTGGACATACCTGGTCTCGTTTCAAGGGACTCATTTAGAGCGCCTCCGCTTCCTGAGTTTGCTAACCCATATTGTGGGTTTTCCACAGTTACGGTGTTGTTAGGAGGTGGCGTAGGTGATGCAGATGGTAATACTCACATGAAATATTGTAAGGCTTGAGTCACATATGCACCAACCAATTGCTTCACCTAATCTTGTTCTCTTGTTTGTCCATTTGCGTTGTTATTATTGTTTTGAGCCGTGGATCTGTCTGGGGAATGCTCTCTCCCTTGAGCCCTGTGGGGTTCCTGAAGGTGATGGAATTGGAGTTCCCATTCTTTGTTGATTGTTGTCATTGGCGTTCGACATAATTCAGAGAATGTGGTTTGAAAGTAAAAAAAGATTATCAGATTCCCGGTAACGGAACCAATCTCTTTAACCAAAGAATTAGATTCTTTGCCAAAGCTATTTTAAGAAGAACACGGATTTCTGATAACCGAAGAATAAGGTAATAATTGTAAATAAATTTGTATTTGGAAAGCAGTAATATGCGCAAAAAGTAAATATATTGCAATAGTAGTTCGAATGTGTCCTTACAAGTTATATTTTACTCCCTTATATAGGGAATTTCTTAATATAACGTCTGCTTTTTTCAGTAATTGAGCATTAATGACTGATAATGGAATTAATGTAACGTTACAATGATTAACCGTAACTGTTGCGTGAAGGTTATGTAACATTTGGCTCATTAATTGAAGATCCCCGAATCTTCCCTTTATTCTGCCTGGATTCATCCTGCCCGTGCCTCTTCATCTTCTTAATTAGGTTAAGATTCTCGTATCTGATTATCCCGTGGGTATGCTATTCCATGCCTCTTTGCCTCGTACCTCCTCATGAAGTTTCGTCCAGTTGTCTCGTTTCCATTGTTCCACATAGATTGCTGAGTCATCACAATTATTACACGTGTGAAGCTCTTTTTTACCAATACAAGCATAGCAATGTCTTTTTTAATTTGGTTTTGGCTGCCCCATCAAAAGTACACACAAATATATCTGATCGAACAAGTACAACAACAATAACAAACTCAGTATAATACTACAAGTGGGGGCTGGGGAGGGTAGTGTATACGCGGACCTTACTCCTACCATGGAGGGTAGAGATGATGCTTTCGATTGACCTCGGCACAAGAAGATGAAATGCGACAATAGAATAGTAACAACAACATAACTAGAAAGATAGTACCAATGAGCTAAGAATAAAAAAATATATAGAAAAAGCAATATCAATAACCAGTAAAGTGGCGAGGTCCTAGGAAATTAGTACGAGCACCACATGATCCACTAGCATACTAAAACAAGACACAAACCGACTAGTCTTACACTCAGAACGGAGTAGAATAACGCTCAACTACCTACTAAATTTCAACCCTAATGCTCGCCCTCCACACCTTCATATCAAGGTCTATGTCCTCGTGAGATGGAGTCGTGCTATGTCCTGCCTGGTCACCTCTCCCTAATACTTATTAGGCCGCCGTCTACCGCTTCTCCTACCACGGGCCAACCGCTCGCACTTCCTAACCGGGGCATCTAGGCTTCTCCTCTACATGTGCAAGAACCATCTATGCCTCGCTTCCCACATTTTATCATCCATGGGAGCCACACCCACCCTTGTCCGAATATCTTCATTCCTGATCTTATCCAACCTAGTTGCCTGCACATCAATCTCAACATCCTTATTTCTAGTACTTTCATCTTCTGAATATGGAAAATCTTGACTGGCCAACATTCTGCCCCATACAACATAGCCGGTATAATCACCGCTCTGTAGAATCTACCTTTAAGTTCCGGGTCCACCTTCTTGTCACACGAAACGTTAGATGCTAACCTTCATTTCATCCAACCTGCCCCTGTACGATGCATGATATTCTTGTCGATGTCCCTGTTCCTCTGGATAATCGAACCAAGGTACTTAAAACTTTATTTCTAAGGGATGAATTATGAATCAAGCCTCACGTCCCTGTCCACTCCCCCCGTGACATCGCTCAACATTCACTCCAAGTACTCAGTCTTAGTCCTGCTCAACTTGAAACCTTTAGACTTAAGGGTCTGTCTCCAAACCTCCAGCCTCTCGTCAACACATCCTCGTGTCTCATCAATCAGATTTATATCATCAGTAAATAACATGCACCATGGCACCTCCCCTTGAATATGGTGCGTCAGTGCATCCATCAGCAGTGCAAATAAGAAAGGGCTGCACACAGATCCTTAGTGTAACCCCATAACCACCGGAAAATGCTCCGAGTCTCCTCCTATTGTCTTAACCTGAGTCTTGGCTCCATCATACATGTCCTTAATCACACTAATGTATGTTACCGGAGTACCTTTAACCTACAAGCATCTCCAAAGAACCTCAATTGGGACTTTGTCGTATGCTTTCTCTAGGTCAATAAACACCATGTGCAAATCCTTCTTCTTATACCTGTACTGTTCCACCAACCTCCTGATAAGATGGATAACTTCTGTAGTTGAATGGAAAAGATTATCTGTAGCCATCGTGAAAATTTTGCTAAGCTTATAAGTCTTTATTGTGCATGACAACCCTAAATTTAGGTGGGACGTGATGTGTACTTAACCTAAACTATCCGCCGAGTGCATCCTTAACTTATTTATTCTGTTATTATATTTACTGAATTAATTAAAAAAGAATATAATATAAACAATAACTGAAATATTTGAATTTGTTTGCGTAATTGTTTACCCTAATAACCGCTAAATATTAAATTTGTATATGGTTTTAAGGATACACGGATTAGTTCAACACAAATGATAAATTGAGTTCGATTAAACAGATAAGGGACGTAATAAATTGTCAAACCACTAGCGGGTGAATCTGGATTCAATAACACCCTTTAAGAAATGTCCGCTCTAGATCCGAGACTCACAATAACAAAGCATTGATGAACAAAAGTGAGAACTTTGAATGAAAGATAAAATAAGAGTATATTGCCTTGATATACATGTTACAATGTATCTAATGAATAATCAGAACCCCTTTACATAGTAGGGGAGTTTTACCATAAGTACAATTCCATAAAAGGTAAAAATCTTCTGTTTAACTAATCATCGGTTCTCTTCCATACATGCCGAGATTCACACCGTGATATCTGAGTGGTCACGGATATCACAACCTTTTGTTGGTCATGCTCAATTGTCTGGTAATGCTCTCCGAGGCCTTTGGGGTTCGAACCGGACCTGGGGGTCATGGCCCCGATACTCCCGATGGTAGGTGTTTTTCCCAGACTCCGGATCGAGGGGCTCCTTGCCTCGACTCCGACTCCTTGCCTTCACGTCCCTTGCTCCATTTACTTCATCGAAAATCGAGGCATCCCATGGGCTTAGTTTCACCCATATACAGATAGTCCCCTCGTTTCTCGGAGAGTAAGTTAATGGAAACGACGAGAAAGGACATGAGCTCTTCGATTCCTTATTTAATACGCCATGATAGAAACAATAAAGAATTCGAAATATCCCATCACTCGCGTCATAGTGACTTCAAACGCGTGTCAACCATTGGCAGGCCATCCCTGGACGCGAAACGGTGCAAAGCCTCTATAATACTCGCTCCTTTGTTCATTGTTTACTATTGACCAAGCTTTTACCTTCGAATATTCAGGATATCAGTGCCTTTCTTCATACTCCAACATTTTTTCCTTCGTTCTTCAAGAATTCTCAGCAAATTGCAAGCTTTTATTTATTTTCTACCCAAACCATCGCACTTGATTCCCTCAGAAAAGCTTCTACCCTTCATCTCTCAACCTTTATTTATATTTTCCAATCTTTTTCCCATATAAAGATGGCAAAAACCTCCAAATTTGTTCCCCAAAAAGTTTCTTCCTCCTCTTCACAAACGACCGCTGAAGCCGAGGGAACCTCTCACGATGTGGTTTTCCTCGAGAGAAACTCTTCGGGCGCGACTACCGAAGAACCGGCTGCCGAGCCTCCCTTGAAAATGTTTTTCCCTGGGGGGTGTTCCGTCACAGATGAATTTAAGGTAGAAAATCCCTCGTCGGTGCAAGGCCGGTGTGAGGCAGTATCTAGGTATATTTTCTCCATCACCGAAGACGTCCTTCCTATGGTTCGAAAGGACTGCAGCTGGGCGGACAAGGACATAGTAATCTTTGGGCCCGATAACTCCATCACTACTCATGTGGTGGGGTATCTAAATGTTTAAACTTATCCCATCACGCTAGCCCTGGTGGACCCGGTTATTCTAGACTTCTCTAGTAGGTATGAAGTATGCCTCGGTCAGATCCACCCATTCTAATTCTCTGTGAACAAAATTGACTCCTGCTTGTTCACCATCGATCATCTACTCTGCCTGTATATTTTCGAATCTTCGGGGGGGGGGGGGGGGGGGGGGGACTGATAAAGCTCGTACACTGGGCTAGCAAAGCCATATTTTAAAGCTTCGACGAGGACCAGGATCGGTCCTGGCAGAGACGCTTTTTTGGGTGAGGACCGTAGACTTAATCCCTGCCGAGTTCAGGATACTCCCCAAGAAGTGGAATGTATCACGTAAACCTAACTTTCTTTTAAATGTCAATTTTTTGTTTTATCTCCCTTTTCCTCATCGGTATTTGTGGTGGTGGAGCCCTCGCTCGAGTTCCAAATCCCATTCCTCGGCTCAAGGAGTGGATCGAGAGGATTTGCTCGTAGATGCCCTATTGTGAATGCTCATGGTGTGATTCTCGAAGGTCGTTGGGAGGTCCATTCTCACGGTAAGATCTTTTTTCCGCATAAGTAACATTTGGCTCCCTTTTTAGCATCACCTTATCATTTCCGTTCTTTTCTTCTTGCAGGCTTACCCAAGACCATTGAGCTTAGGCCTTTAGTAGGGGGCGAGGATCTGTCCATCGATCCCTCCGCTTCGGGGCATCTCAAGGATGCAATAGGAGAGAAGACGAAATGAGGGCTCCGAGTTCCCTGAGCCCAGAGAAGAAGAAGCCAAGGAGAAGGTTGGCCCGCAAGCCAAAGGAGAGTTCTGACTCTCGAGCACCCGACTCTGACTCTCTTTTTTGGCTCGGGGATGAGCCTGAGGAGGATGACATTCTTGTGGATCGTAAACCGACCTCCCCCGAAGAGTCGATGGGTGTTGAATAAGAGATTCATGAGGTCGATCTCCCTCCGATTAGAGAGGTCGATAAAGAGACCAAGGCTGAGACTTCCCGGGATGCCGGCCATGCCCTGAATGAGGCACCCAGTGTAATAGATATTTCAGGGTCACCTTCTTATACTGAGTACATGCAGGATCATGGTGTGGAAGATCCCTTACATTCTTTTTTTGAGGGTGTAGAATCGGCCGCTTTGGAATACTTCACCGGGCTGGGCGACCTGTAGGTTCCTAGGAAGCACCAGTCTTCAGAAATCGGCGGGCTGAATTCATGCACAAAGTTGATCAACCAGTTTCACGCCTCGAGTACAGATCCCAGCTGTAAGCGATCAATAATCATCACTGTCTCGGAGGATGCTCGGGTTCTTTCTGCCCCCATTGGAGTAGCGAGCTATCTCCGATGCCTGGTAACCGAAGAAGACCAAGCAAAAATGAATGAGGTGGGCGTGTAGTGTTTGTTCAACGAAGCGCAGCATGCACTGAATCGGGTAAGGTTTCATTACGTTCTTTTGTATTCTGACTTAGTTTTTAATGTCCCTCGTGTCTTTTCTCCTTTATCTTTTTTCAAACCTCGGTACTTTACCATGAAATTTTTCTTAGGTACCAAGCTGAGGCTAACCAGCTCGAGGCCAAGGTCAAGGAACTCACCAAGAAGAGGGACATGTATAAGCTTCTCAACGAGAAACACGAAGAATATGTCAATAGCCTTCGACCCAAGTTGGATGCGGCTCAGAAAGATCATGCCGACTTGGTGGAAAAGGTAAATATTTTTGAAGTTAGCGATAACGAGTTATCCATGGTGACTAACGACCAAACCTTGCAGGTCCAACAGAAGGTCGACAAGATAGACCAAATCCGAGTCGAGATGAACGAGGTCAAGGCCATGGCAAAAGAGTGGAAAGGAAAAACGGATTGACTGGCTTCGGAGAAGGAGACCGCCCGGAGCTGGTGACATCGACAGAGGTGCAGATCTAAGTGGAAAAAGAGAAAGCCGAAGCACGAGCTCGACTAATCGAAGACCTTGAGTCTCAACTGGGCTTGGACATTGCTAAACGGGATGCCCTTGTCAAGGAGCTCGAAATAGCAAGGTCTGTGTCGGAAGTAACTAGGGCTGATGCTGAAGAGATGGTGGCCTAGTACAAGGTTGATGCCGAGGCAGCCCTGGACTGCCTAAAAGTTACTGTTGAGTACTTGAAGAGGCTTTCCTGAAGGGAGACTCTCGAAGAGGTCCATGCCAGGGGTTTCGATCTGTTGGCCAAGATCGAAGATGCGAAAAGGCTCGAGGCCAAGGCCAAGAAGCTGGTTCACCCCGAGGGTGAGGAAGGCTCTGAGGGCTCCGGCAAACCCGAGCATGGAGAAGCCCCCGGCAGACCCGATGAAGAGGCGGGTTTCGGTAAAGATAAGGCTTAGGTATCTTCGGGATTTTTCTTTGTTTTTGCATTTTGTTCATTTTTGTGAGGCCGTTATCGTAGACCTTTGTAAAGACTTTCATTGGAATGTATATAAGGCTTTTTTCCCTTTGGCAATTTTCCAGTTCATTTATTTTGGATTTCTTTTTATGATAGAAAATATTTCAAATGCCTTAGCACAAAATAAAATGTGATAATAAGGTCTTGTTCGGAGGTTCGAACAAGACCCATTCTCGATGTAAATTTTGTTTGAAATTTGTGGGGGCTCGTTATGACCAGAAGCTTTCCTTGGAGTGCTTGTTTAGATGTTTTTAGATTATAGTTTTTCCTAGGGTAGCCTTTGAACTAGTTTGGAATTCTTGAAGGCCTTATGTTTTGATTACGGGCTTTGGACGTCTCCGATTCGTTTCTAGGGTGGATGTAGCCTTTTAAGTTCAAGTACTGCCTGATAGGATGACCGAGCTTCGATACCCGAGCCGTCAGAACTTGCCTTTGACGACAGTCCCCGAATGGGGGTGGCCGTAGCCTATTAAGTTTAGGCACTTCCTAATAGGCTTCTATGCCTCCACCCTCGATAGCCCGAGTTGTCCGAGTTTTCCTTGTACAATAGTCCCCGAGTGGGGGTGATCTCTTGGATATGGATAGAGGCGGCCCTTGGGCTCGATATCCTTAAGGAACAAACTGTAATAGTCTTAAGAGGAAAAATATGTATCCGCAATGTAGAAACTTTCTTTCATTATTGTTTGCAATATACAAGATTGTAAGTGTGTATAAGCTTCGTGTTATGGATTAGATGGTCTACATGGGCACAGTTCATTTGACTGTTGTTCCTTACAATAAATCCTATCCCCCGAGCCCAAACTGTTCAAGCGCAAAGTTTCCTTCCTTGATAAAATCATTACCCGAGGGTGATGGACCCCAATATTTGAGGTTGATCGTTGAGAGGGCTCAGATATTGTTGATGTGACCATAAACTTTAGTTAATAACTGGTCTTCGATTCTAATTTAGCAAGATCCACTGTTGCCTTGTTAAAACCCTTTTTGGAAAACCCATTTGGGACAAAACCGGTTCAAGGGAAAAAGAGTGCAATGCGTACTTCATGCCTACCAACTGCATCATTCTTTGGATGTTTCCTGCAATTGTTAGCCTAATCCACAATATATTTAAAGAAAAGAATGAATGGGGTCGTACCTTAACAGTAGTATCGTTTTAAGTGGGTTACGTTCCAGTTTTTTTGTAGTTGCTCATCGTTTCCTACTTCGAATTTGTATGAACCTTTACTGGTAATCTCGATAATTTGATATGGACCTTCCCAATTCAGTCCCGGCTTCCCCTCGTTCGGATTCTGGGTGTTTAGTGTCACCTTTCTTAACACCAAGTCCGTGATATTGAAGTGTCAGAGGTTGGTTCTCTAGTTGTAATACCTTTCAATCCATTATTTTTGGGCGGCCAACCGCACGAGGGCAGCCTCACACCTCTCGTCCAATTGTTCCATACTCATGCTCATGGCCTCACTATTTTACTCTTCGGTCGTATATTAGAACCTGAATCACGGTTCTCCTACCTCGATTGATATTAGCGCTTCGACACCGTAGACCCCGAGAAAAGGGTGGCCCTGGTACTAGATTTTGAGGTCATACGATATGCCCACAAGACTTCGGGCAAATTTTCCTTCCATTTTCCTTTGGCGTCGGTCAATATCTTCTTAAGGTTTTGGAGTATGGTCTTGTTTTACTAGGGTGATAGGGTGTTGATAGGATCCTTTTGATCTTATGGTCCTCAAAAAATTTGCTCACCTTACTGCCGATGAACTGTTTGCCGTTGTCACATACGATATCGATCGGCATTCCGAACCAACATATTATGTGGTCCCAAATAAAATCAATTGCTTCTTTCTCCCTGACTTTCTCAAATTCCTGAGCTTCAACCCATTCAGAAAAATAGTCAGTCATAAATAATAAAAATTGAGCCTTATCGGGTGCCCATTGCAGGGGCCGACGATGTCCATTACCTATTTCATGAATGGCCAAGGTGACAAGACCGAATGCAGTAGCTCCCCGGGCTGATGGATCATTGGTGCGAGCCTCTGACACCTGTCGCATTTTCGTACGAACTCCTTCGCATGTTTCTCCATATCGATCCAGTAGTAGTCGGCTCTGATTATCTTACGAACTAACGATTTTGGCACCCGAATGGTTCCTGCAGGTGACTTCATGAACTTCCCTCAAGACATATTCGGTATCTTCCAGTCCCAGACATATGGCGAGTGGGCTACCGGACATTCTCCTGAATAGGGTGTTATCTTCGGATAGGCTGAACCTGGCGTCCTTCATGCGCATAGCTCTTAATTATTTAGGATCCGAGGGCAACTTCGAAATCTTCATGTAATCTATGTACTTATTTTTCAAGTCCTAGGTTAGACTTCTCGAGTTTATCTCGGTGTGGCCTTCCTCCGCTACCGATTTCATGAGATGTACGACCGCCCCCGAACTAAATTCATCGTCATCGACCGTTGACCCCAAGTTAGCCAGAGTGTCGGCTTTGTTATTTTGATCCTGGGGTACATGTTGCAGGGTCCACTCCTTGAATCGATGTAGCATTACCTGTAGTTTATCCAGGTATATTCGCATTCGTGAACATCCCATTGACTTGATTTACCACAAGGAGGGAATCACATTTAGTTCGATCACTTCGGTCCCCAGGCTTTTAGCCAATTCAAGACTTGCAATCATGGCCTCATACTCAGCCTCATTGTTAGTCAATTTCACAGTTCTAATAGATTGTCTAACTTTGTTACCCGTGGGTGGCTTTAACACAATGTCAAGTCCGGACTCTTTTAGGCACTATCCCTAAAGAGGGTTCAGATCCACGAGGAAGTCCTCGAGTTCAACAACAATTCCCTTCTGACTTCAGATATTAGGGCCGACGTGAAGTCGACCACGAAGTCTGCCAAAATTTAGGATTTGATGGCGGTTCGGGGTTGATATTCGATATCGTACCCGCTAAATTCCACGACCCATTTGGCCAATCATCCTGAGAAATCGGGTTTATGCATTATGTTTCTTAATGTGTAAGTAGTTACGACACATATGTGATGGCATTGAAAATACGGCTTTAACTTCTGGGAGGCGCTTAGCAAAGCGAGCACCAATATCTCCATGTGAGGATACTTAGTTTCGTCCTCGCCTAGAGTCCTACTAACATAATAGATAGGAAGTTGCGTACCTTCCTTTTCTCGGACTAGGAATCCACTTACCGCTATCTTGGATAGCGCTAAGTATAGGTACACCTACTCGTCTTCCTTCAGAGTATGAAGCAAAAGCGGACTCGAAAGGTACCTCTTGAGTTCTCCAAAGCTTGTTGGCACTCCTGTGTCCACGAAAAGTTATTCTTCTTCTTCAATAATGAGAAGTACCGATGGCTCTTATCGGAGGACCTTGAAATAAACCGGCCCAAGGCGGCTATGCGCCCGGTTAGCCTTTGAACGGACTTAACATTGTCCACTATAGTGATGTCTTATATGGCCTTAATCTTGTCGGGATTGATCTTGATTCCCCGATCGGACACCATAAATCCAAGGAACTTTTGGGGTCCGACTCCAAATGCGCATATCTCTGGATTCAGCTTCATATTGTATTTCTTTAGTATGTTGAAGGTTTCCTGCAAATGTTCCAAATGGTCCTCTGCTCGCAGGGACTTTACTAACATATCGTCAATGTAAACCTCCATCGACTTTCCTATTTGTTCTTTGAACATCCAGTTTACTAGGCGTTGGTAAGTGGAACCGCCGTTCTTTAATCCGAACAACATTACATTACCTGGTCACCTGGGTCCATCCAGATTTAGTTGTACCCGGAATAGGCATCGAGAAAGCTAAGGATCTCATGGCCGGTTGTCGCATCGATCATGCAATCGATGTTGGGCAGAGGAAAAGAGTCTATGGGGCAAGCCTTATTCAAGTCTTTGTAGTCTACACGCATTCTTAATTTATTTCCCTTTTTAGGGGCTACTACTACGTTTGCTACCCAATCAGGGTACTTAACATCCCAGATGAAACCTATTTTAAGGAGTTTAGATATATCGTCTTCGATGAATGCATGCTTGACTTAAGACTGAGGCCTCTACTTCTGTTAAACCGGGTGAAACTTTGGATCCAAGCTCAGCTTGTGAGTAGTTATTTCCGGCGGGATCCCTGTCATGTCAAGATGGACCAAGTGAAACAATTTATGTTAGTTATAAGGAATTCAATGAGTTTTCTCCTAAGCTCGGGACTTAGCCCCGTGCCTAGGTATACCTTCCGATCGAGCAAGTGCTCAATCAATATGACTAGCTCCAGCTCCTTGACCGTTGACTTGGTGGAATCAGAATCATTAGGGGCTATGAAAGACCAGGGAACTCCTTAGTCATCATCCTTGCCCGTCCCCTACTTTTCTGGTTCGATCGGGGCTGGGGCCGATAATTGCTATTTGGTTTCTTCCTTGGTGACCGAACTCGGGTTCTTTGATGTCGAGAGTGTGGATATGACCACCTCATCATTCACAAACATCTATTTTGCCTGCCAGCTGATCTCCATAAACTATTTTAATTCCTCCTAGTGTGAGGAGTTTCAACGCCTGGTATAATATCGAGGGTACTGCCCTCATCCATGGCCTCCCGAACAGAGCATTGTATCTCATATCTTATTCGATAAGGTAGAACTTTGTTTCCTGAATGGTTTCAATGGTGTTCACTAGTAGGGTTATCTCCCCTTTAGTGGTCTCACATGCCATGTTGAATCCCTTTAGAACTCGGACTGCAGGCATAATTTGGTCATGTAAACCCATTTGTTCTATGACCCTCGATATGATGATATTGGCCAAGCTGTCTTGTTCAATTAGCACACGCTTAACTCGAGATTTATTTATGAGTACAGATATTACCAGTGCATCATTTTGTGGTTGCACGATGCCTCCAGCGTCCTCGTCATTGAAAGATACGGTTCCTTCTGGCACATAATCTCGAGTTATTTTTCCCTACTAATGGACACTTAGGTGCGCTTTAACATCGTCCCCTAGGGGACATAGACCCACCAATGATCATGTTAATGACGTGCTAAGGTTCCTTTTGCTTGATCTGCTTATTGGATTCCCTATTCCTGAAGTGATTTTTGGCTCGATCACTTAGAAACTCTCGGAGGTGTTAGTTGTTGAATAACCATGCTACTTCCTCTCTCAATTGTCGACGATCTTCAGTTATGTGGCCGTGACTTCCATGATATTTACACATTAGGTTGGGGTCCCTTTGGGCAGGGTTGGATTGTAAAGGTCGAGGCCACTTGGTGTCTTTGATGTCTCCGATGGCTGATACGATGGCAGTAACATCGACATTGAAGTTGTACTCTGATAACCTTGGCACTTCCTTAGGACCGATGAGTATGTCAAAACCACATTTGCTCATTAGTCCCCAATTATTATTACCTTGGTCTCTTCTTCTTTCACTTCTCACAGGGTTTCTGTAAGGCCCAGAAAAATTTTGCTAAGTTTAAGATTTTGTGGTGCCAAGGTAGGCTAATTATATTATTTTATGTGCATACGTTGGCTATTAATATGATGGATATCAAAGGGATGTGTAAATAAGTGTACGAGGCATATTATAAGTAATGTGGGGTCTAAGAGGCCTAAGTCTAAGTCAAGTTGAGAAATTACATAATAGGCTAAAATTCTAAATGAGTACGCACAAGACCATATATATATATATATATATATATATATATATATATGTTGTTTTATGTGATGAAAAACCTACCAAATGAAAGATCTTTGAGTCTAGTTTCTAACGTTTCAAACCGTTCATCATTTGGACACTCCTACAAAACATTATGACCAAATTACCAAAGGCTAGCATAATGCAATTCTGCGACAGCAGAAGTGGTTATGCGACCGCAAAGTGGTCGCAGACCTGTCAAGTGAAGCCCATTTCTAGGCATCAATTTTGCGGTGGATTGTGTGACCCGCATACCAATTGTGCGGTCGATTACGCGGCCACAAACCCGTGTTCGGAGGGTTAATTTTCATAACCCGACCCTATTTTGATAAATAATCTTTGGGGATTATATTGGGGTGTTTTCCTGAGGGATCTAGAGAGAGTTAAGAGCATCTTAGAGTGAGAAGGAGGAAACCTAACATTCTAATCACATATTCTTGCACCAATCTTCAAGAATCAAGAAAATCCAATCGCTAAATAGTTAAGTACTACTTCTAAGATTTCATACAAGAGGTTATGAGTTCATATATATATATATATATATATATATATATATATATATATATATATCGTGGGGTTGGAAATAAGCCATGCATGTGACACAAAATTGTAGTATGTGGAGTAATCAACCATTTTTGGTAGTTTCTTGTTGTAATTGGTTGAGGAATGAAAAGATCTCCATTGTAGAGCCTTGTAGTCTATTTCACATGTTAGGTGTTTGACAAAATTCCTAAGAGAGTTACATCATGGGAATCTTTCTAAATTTTAACCAATTTTCACTATCTTCCTATAGATTGTTATTTCTAGAAGTGTTGGGGCGTTGTAGTAACTTAAGAAAAGATCAAAAAAGGTATGTTGTCTAAGCTTTCTCTCTTAGAATCGAATTCCATAATGTTCCCGTAAGTTCAGGTATGGTTGGCTCAAGATTCCTAATTTCTATATTCCGGGTTATCCCCTATAAAATTGACTATTCCGAATGAGCCTTATGTAAAAGATATATGTTCAAAGTGTGGTTTGCATATTAGAATGTTATGGCTTTGAGCCGTGTTCCAAATGAAAGCTACTAAGCCAAATTATGTGAGAAAAACTTAATATGCTTGAGACTCTTAATTGCTCGTACGCGTGCCTTAAGCCTTGATTGAAAATATCTTGTTGTTGATAATCTTTTAGGATGCATGAAAAAGAAATAAGTGAATTGGGAAAATAGAGTGTGGCCAGCGTGCCAAGAATTTAAGTTATAATTATGACTAGTGATGCCAAT
Source organism: Nicotiana undulata (assembly GCA_005239495.1). Lineage (NCBI taxonomy): Eukaryota > Viridiplantae > Streptophyta > Magnoliopsida > Solanales > Solanaceae > Nicotiana > Nicotiana undulata. The sequence continues at coordinate 29,880 of ML254355.1, read as the reverse complement.
GAAATGAGAAGATGTGAGACATATCATGAAATGAGCCTCGACGTAACTGTTCAAATGACATCAATAATTGAATTGTCTAAAAGCTTTTGTACTCGATTTATGCCCATAAGTGGCTATTTTAAATAATGTTTTGCTTTATAAATATCTCCAGTGTGATTCGAGTCATTATACACTCAGGTATTGAAATTGTATGTTGTCATTTCTAGGAAAGAGAATTGTAAGTATAAATGGTGTATTGATTGTTTATGATCTTGATATGTGTTTCTATTGTTGGTTGGTATGCCCCATTCTTTGAGAAGAAATCTTTTGTGCTTAAAGTTTCCATAACTAATGAACTTGAGGTATATGATTTCCAAAATATTCTATGTTAATATTGGATGGTAATCCTTGGAAATAAAAGAAGTGAAAATGTGGAATATGAAATACGGCCATCGGGCCATGAATAAAGAATCTTATGAAAGGCCAAAAGAGCCCAGGAAATATTGTTGTTGTGGCTGGGTGAAAATACAAGTGAAGGTATATACAATGCAAAATATATTGAGGCGATCACATTTGTAGTGATGTTACTTTTATGTGCAAATCAAATCAAAATCAAAAATATTTTTGGGAGTATCATTAGTAAAACCAAGGAAGGGTGGCTCATAAAGCCCACACCTGAAACTACACGTACCGGTGTAGGGGTGGATTGTGATTTTTCCCCTTATTTGGGATGAAATTGAAATATTGGTGAAAGTATGATTAATCCGCTTAATTGGGTTGAAACTGGTAATAAAACTGAATTGGAAAAGTCAACCCACACGACATATGTGGGAAGGCGGCCTAGCTGATCGGGTGGAGATAAGACGCCATGTTGTGCACATGGTGGTACTACTCTTGGTAACAACTTTCTTTCGCATCATCATGTCAAACCACATTGTTCGTGGGGAGATGCCCTAGCCGATCGGGTGTGATCGGACTCCGTGCTAACAAAGACGGTGGTATATCAGTGCTAATGATCTCCCAACCAAAAATAAATGTTATCTTCGTATTTTGAAAATTATTATGTTTTAACTGGACATTTGGATATTGTTGATTGTGACTTGTTGTATCTATGTGTTGCCTTTTCTTATATGGGCATTCTATTTTGAAAGAGGACTTTTAGATATTCATACTAGTGCTATTCGATGGTACTAACGTCCCTTTTCCAGGGGCGCTGCATCTTTAATGGACGCAGGTGGTTCCACAGCAGGTGACAGTGATCAGTGATAGCGGTACACTCTCTTCAGCTGACTTGGTGAGCCCTACTTCAATCCGGGGTCATGTATCTCTTGTTTCTCATGTACTTTGTGTTTTTGAGGTATATCTAGAGCCTTGTTGCCGGCATTTCCATATTACTCTTCAGTTGTACTTAGAGGCTCCGTAGACAGGTTGTGGGTGGTGGTTAATATTGGGAGTCAAAACAAGAAATGTTGGTATTTAGCAAACATGTTTTTCATCAAAATCTATAAACTTGTAATATTTTGGAAATTATGAATGAAGCTACTAACGGAAATAAAATGGAAGTTGCTAATGAAAAATACTTAGTATTTGATTAATGGAGTACATGTCCTCTTTATTTATGGATGAGTTTGGGTAGAAGGAAATTTAACAGGCTTGCTCGGCCGGGTCCACTCGGTTGAGCGCCGGTCGTGCTATCTGAGTTTGGGGCATGACAACTTCGTCCAGACCCATTACCCCTTCGATCTCCATTGTATGGTTGATACCGGTCTCTATTCAATCTTGGATCACGATAAATGTCTCTTTTGGATCTGTCACTAGCTATGACGGTCTAAACGGACCCGGAAGGGGCCCCAATTTGATCATCTTCGACCCTGATTTTTTGATTGGTATCTATTATGGACGTCGGCCCAAGTTACTGTCGGGTATTCTCTTAGATTTTTCTTGAACTGCTGTGAAGCCAATGAGCGTCGAGTATTGAGTCCTTGGATGAAGGTATGAACAACCCAATCATCTACGACTGGAGGCAGGCCCATTCAGTCCATTTGAAACCTTGATACGAATTCCATGAGCATCTCGTTATCTCTTTGCTTTACCTTGAAAAGTTCCAATTTCTTGGTCTCGAACTTGATGGCCCCCGCGTGTGCTTGTAATAACCCAATTGGGCATTTTGAGAATTTGCACTTCGCTCGGTAGTTTGAGGGCATGGGTAGCTCTGTATTATGTATTATGACTTGTGTGAATCGTCAGTTTTGGTTTCAGGTTATTCAGAATTGATCTGGAAGGATGAATTTCATGATTGAAGCTTTAAGTCAGAAGAGTTGACCAAGATTGACTTTTTAGTATTCGACCTCGAATTGGAGTTTTTATCATTCTGTTAGGTTCGAATGGTGATTTTGGACTCAGACGTATACCCGAACTTGCATTTGGATGTTTCTAGAAGGTTCCAGTTGACCAAAGTTTGAAATTTGAAGATTTGGAAAGTTCATAAGTTTGACCGAGATTTTTGTTTGATAATATCGGGTTCGGATTGTGTTTCCGAGAATCAGAGTAACTTTGTTATGTCATTTGGGTCTTGGATGCAAAATTTGAGTTCATTCCGGGTTGATTCGATATGTTTCGGCGCGAGTTTTGAAAGTTGAAGATTCGAAGTTCATTAAGTTCGATTTGAGGTATGATTTGTCGTTTTGATGTTGTTATGTGTGATTGAGGCTTCGAGTAAGTTCGTATTGTGGTTTAGGACTTGTTGGTTCATTCGGACGGGGTCCCAAGTGGCTCGGGTATGTTTCGGGGTGAGATTTGAGCGAGTCCGAGCATTTTTGGCACTCTGATGTTGTTCTGGTACCTTTGGAAGTGCGGGGGCATATTTTGGAGTGTTAGTCAAAGCCTAAAGAGCGGACCTGGGAGGAAAAGTGCTGGCTGCACAGTTTTTCTCGCAGCTGCAGATTAGAGATTCTGCAGGTTCGATGGTTTGACTTCGGAAACTTATATCTTTTCATTTATAAGGAATTTGGGGATGATCCAAAAACGAGAGTTTTATCCCTTTGTGTCTAGTTTCCACAAAGGTAAAGCAAACATCATTTGGACATTTGTACAGAAAGTTATGGCCAATTTACTAAGGCCTGGTAGTGCAGTCACTATGGAAGTGCGACCGCACTATTTGGACTTGCGGCGGCAGGACCTGGCATGTGCAGCCGCACAAAACTATATGCGTTCAGCACAATGAGAGGTTATAATTTGCACTATATAAACGAGGGTTAGAGTATTATTTCACATTTGGACTTTGGGAGCTCGGTTTGTGGCGATATTTTGTGAGTTTTTCAAGAAATTCATCGAGGTAAGTGATTTTAACTCGGGTTTGGTTAATATACATGAATATATCATTGTTTTCATCATTTAATTTTTATTTTGAGATGAAAATTGAGGGGTTTTGCCTAAATTTACATAATGTGATTTTTGAGTTTTGAACATCGATTTGGAGTCGGATTTAAGTGAAACTAGCATGCTGGACTCTTTGGACTCGTAATTGAGTGGGTTGTCGGATTTTGTGGGTTTTGTTGGGTTCCGAGGTGCGGGGTCGGGTTGGACTTTTGGGATGACTTTTGGGCTTTTGATTAAGGATTCTACCTTTATCATTTTGAATTGTTTCTTTGAACTTATTTGATGTAATTGATTTGCTTTTGACTAGTTTCGAGCCGTTCGAAGATCGGTACGCGCGGGATGGCATTTTGGAGCATCGTTGGCTTGCTCGGTATTGGATTTGGCTTGTTTGAGGTAAGTAACACTTCCAAACCTTGTGCCGAGGGTATGAAACCCCGAATTACGTGTTATGTGATTGTTATTGAAGTTACGCACATGCTAGGTGACGAGCATGTGGGCGTGCACCATGTGAATTGTGACTCCGTTATTTCTGTGGCACTATGTAGTTACCTGATCTTACCTGTAACCATGAAATTTCTACGTACTTGAGCTATTGAGTTGTGATCTATGTCTAGGCTACATGTTTATCCTGTTGGGATCCACTTAGGTCATTTCTGTTGTTGAGATATCTGCTTTCATTGCATTACAAAGTAATACGCATTCATATGCACATCATATCTCAGTCTCTGTTACTATTTATTGATATATCAAATCATTATTGTTGGGATTATATTTCATGACATTGAGAGGCCGAGAGACTGGAGAGATTTACGACTGAGTGAGGCCGAGGTCTTAATAGTGAGGATGTTTATGGGATCGCGTTGCACGCCACGACATGTTTTACTAATTTATGCCATGATTGGATTGTTATGGCAATTAGTTTGAAGGAGCCCCTCCGGAGTCTGTACACATCCCCAGTCAGCGTAGGTACCTACTGAGTGCGAGTGCCGAGTGATTGGGATGATTGAGTGATTGTGAGGACTGAGTGGCTGTAAGGACTGAGTGACTTGGAGGACTGAGTAACTGGGAGGATTGAGCGAATTGATAATCTAGAGAGTATGCATATGGTTTCATCATTGAGTTGCATCGCATTTGGCATGCGAACTTGACATACATACATAGAGATGCATTTTTCCTCATGCTGTACGATATCATGTCATTCAAGACTTCTCACACATCTTGACATATGGGCATAGAGAAGTATTTTACACTTTCCATCTACAAAGAAAATGAAACATCATATTAATTGTTGAAAGAATTTTTGGGAAAATTCATAGTTTGAAACTTACTCATATTTTCAACGGTTTTGGTAAGAGATTTTACTGAAATACTTGAGAAGCAGAACTATTTTCGTAAATCATGAATTAGTCGAGCATGTTAACTTTGAGTTACTTCTTTTATTACTTGCTTTACATTGTTATGAACTATTTTTGGCTATTGGATGTTGGACCCGACATTTGTTCCACCTCGTCACTACCTTCAACCTAAGGTTAGGTTGTTACTTATTGAGTACATGTGGTCGATTGTACTCATACTACACTTCTGCATCTTGCGTGCAGATGTTGGCTGCTGATGTTGCTGTGTTCGATGGGAGTTGGATTTGAAGATGTACCTGCGTTCCAGTTGTAGCTGCCTCTTATTCATGGTAGTCTTAGATTCATAAAAACTCTGTTTATGTACATTTCAAACAGATGATGTATTTACTTCATACCATCTTTGTAAACTCTATTCTTAGAAGCTCATGATTTGTACTACTAGTTCTTGGGGTATGTATAAGATTTAGTTAACTTCTCTATTTAATTATTTTATTGTGTCACGACCCAGAATCCCAATCCGAGTCGTGATGGCGCCCAACGGCAGGGTTAGGCAAGCCGACAATAATTACACCAAGTAATACCTTTCCCATCTAGTTAAACAGTCAAAGATTCCCAATTTATAACGACAAACATGATACTAGCCTTGAGCGGAAGTGAAATCCTAGTAGATACAAGCTGAAATAAAATGCATACATAGATATACATCCCAAAATCCCAAAATATAAATATACACTACGCGTGTGTGCCAGGATCTAGTGTCACGAGTTTCATGGGCAACTACTGAATATACAATGACTACAATATATACAGAGTCTCCGTCTAAATGAAATGAGCGGAGAAATGTAACAAAAGAGCTCCAGGGTGCTGCTAGGAAGTCGCCGAGAAAGCAGCTCACCGAGAAGTATGACCACGCTATCAATATCTAGAACCGGCCTGATAGTCAGACGTGCCAGCCTCCGGACCTGTACAGTCAAGTACAGAAAAGAAAAGAAAGTGCAGCATGAGTACATATTAAATAAATATGTACCCAGTGAGTATCCCGCCTAAACTCGAAGAAGTAGTGACGAGAGGTCGACTCGATACTCACTAGGGTCCAGCAGTAGTAACATGTGATAAAATATGATGAAATACAGTAGGCATGTCAGGGAAATAAGCAGCAAGTACATATACTAAAAGCAGAGAAATCCAAACAGTTACTGAACTTAAACAATAAAGCACTTTCAAGAGTAAAACCACCGAATGAAATAAAAATCACAAATTCTTTGAATCCGTCGTGGCGTACGGCCCGCTCCCTTATATTTTACAATTTCATTTCAAATCCGCCGTGGCGTACGGCCCGCTCCCTTATATTTCACCATTTCATTTCAAATCCGCTATGGCGTACGGCCCGCTCCCTTATATTTCATAATTTCATTTCAAATCCGCCGTGGCGTACGGCCCGCTCCCTTATATTTCATAATTTCATTTCAAATCCGCCGTGGCGTACGACCCGCTCCCTTATATTTAAAATTTTCATTTAAAATCTGCCGTGGCGTACGACCCGCTCTCTTATATTTAACAATTTCGTTTCAATGGACCTCAGAAGAACAACATGATGCAAAAAACATAATTTCGTAGGAAATATATCATTACAATAAATCATAAGAGCATTTCAACGAAAAGAAAGAAACATATTTAAGGCATTGCAAGAAAACATACAAGGCATGATGTGGGCCTAACTACCCGGACATAACAATAATAGCCGCTACGTACGGACTCTCGTCACTTGGCGCGTACGTAGCCCCCAAACAAGTCAAACATAGCATGTACATCACCTATGGGGACGATTCCCTCTTACAAGGTTAGAAAGGAGACTCACCTCGTGTCGAATCTACCCCTTGGACCACAATTGCGCCCGAAACTCCGAATTCTATACCCGAGGACTTGCAACTAGTCAAAAGATATATAATAACATCAATGCATGTACAATGTGATAACTCATCTTAGTTATTCAATAAAATCTCTATTCTTGAAGAATTCTCAATTTCCAACCCCGCCCTCTCATGGCCAAATTCCGGAAATTTTCGAAGGAATGAACTACCCGAAGCCTAAGGATCGTAATTACATAATTTATTTAGGAATTTTTGGCTAAAAATGAAGTTTCACTATTTTCCCAAAACCCCACATTTTTCTATCAATTCCTATGAATTTTAAGATAATTGGAAGAGGATTTTATTTGAATTTGATGTTAAAAGTCATGAAAAACGGACTAGGAATCACTTACCTTGATGAGTTTGAACTTGGGCAGTCCTTTCCCTAGCTTGGAGGAGCTCTAATGGAGGTTGGGTATTGAATAATGAAGAAAAATCCCGTAATTGGACATTTAAGTACTGCCTAGGAAAACCTTCACTGTGATCGCGACACCGGGCCTGCGATCGCGAAGGCCAACTGGCCGGACTTTTGCATGGCGGCAGTGGTCCTGCGATCGCGTAGGACAAACTCACCCGGCCCAGATGCTACTCAATGCGATCGCAAGAAACGGGCTGCGATCGCGAAGGTGTGGAACCCAGACCTCTGCGATCGCAAAGGGGAAGCTGCGATCGCATAGAGCAATCGACAGCCCAGCAAAATCCTTCTCCGCGATCGCAACCCACCTTCTGCGATCGCAGAGAAGGAAACCAGACAGCAGATTTTCTGGTTTTCTAACTTAGCTCCCGGGGGTCCAAAACACACTCGAGCCCCTCGGGACCCCGTCCAAAAGCACCGGCAAGTCTGTATTCGTGATACGGACTCACTCGAACTCTCGGAACATGAAAAACAACAACGGAACTCGAAAATCAAACCCCAAAACCAAATTAATCAAACTTAAGAACTTTGAAGTTCTAGAATTCACTTCAACGCGCCGAACCGACCTAAACTACTCGGAATGACTTCAAAATTTACAGACAAGTTATAAATGACACAACAGAACTATTCCCGGTCTCGGAATTTCAATCGGACCTCGGGAACATAAAATCACATTCCAAACCAAATTTCAAATTCTATGAGATTTCTCAAAACTTCATTGACTCTAATTTTTCCTCATTTTATCCGAAACCAATCAAATCAAGTCCGTTTTACACCAAATTTCACAGATAACTTATATAACACATATTGAACATGTTCTGGGCTCCGAAATCATAATACGGGCCCGGAAACACAGGTTTCACATCGAGGTTCATTTTTCATAAGCCTTTAATATTTTCATAAAATAATTTTCTTTAAAAATTCATTTCTCGGACTTGGGTCCTCGGAATTCGATTCCGGGCATACACCCAAGTCCCACGTATCAGGGTCTGTTTACCGAAAATGTTGACCAAAGCCAACTTTATTCTATTAATTATCACAAATTTAACTCTTAATCAAGTTTTTCACATAAAGGCTTCCCGGCTACGCGCCCGGGCTACGCACACACATCGAGTTGAGATTAATGGAGGCTTTTGAGCCTCGGAACACAGTCTAAATTAGATGCACATAAGAGGACCCCTTTTTGGGTCATCACATATTGATTTCTGTGATGACCCAAGGGGTCATTTTACGAAATTAGACCTAATTCTAGGCTTATTAGCCGTAAAAAGACTAATTTTAAATACCTAGATTTGCGTGCGCAGTCCGAGCGTGAAATCGAAAAGCTTTTATGTGAAAATATGAGAAATAGTAGTTTCTAGAGTTAAAATTTGATTATGGTTGAACTTGGTCAACATTTTGAGCTAACGGACCTGGATCTGTGTTCCGACGATCCCAAAAGGTCCGCAGTAAAATATGGTACTTGGGCTAATGCCCGGAAATGAATTCCGAGGTCCCAAGCCTTAGAAATCAATTTTTGAAAGAAATTGTTTTGCTGAATTATTAATGAAATAAAGAAAAGAATTAATATTTGAATCCATTGGTATCAGGCCCTATTTTGGTTCCGGAGCCTGGTACAGATTTGTTATAGTATTTGAATACTATATGTGAAATTGGTGAAAATCGGAGTTTATTTGACGTGAATTGGACGTCCGGTTGAGAAATAATGAACTTTAAGTGTTCTTGAGAAAAATGATTAGTTTTGAGGTTTAATTCATAGTTTTACATGTTATTTTTATGATTTGATCGCACGAGCAAGTCCGTATGATGTTTCTAGACTTGCGTTCCTATTTGGTTTAGAGCCCGGAGGGCTCGGGTGTGTTTTTGATAGGCCAAGGGATGTTTTAAACATGTAAAATGCTGCTGTAAATTTCTGTTCTGGTGCACAATGATTTTTTGTGCTATGCGATCGCATAGTAACTACCGCGATTGCATAGAGTAAATTCTGGGGGTCACCATTAGTGTTATGCGAACGCATAGCTTCTCACGCGATCACACTAACTTAATTGGGCTTGGGGGAGGGGAACCCAAATACCTTATGCGAACGCGTCCCACCTTACGCGATGGCGAAGGCCACTGCCCATTACCCTATGCGAACACGGACAGGCCCACGCGAACGCGTAGAAGGCCTGCCCAGGTATACAAAAATCAATTTTTACACAGATAGAACCCTTTTTCTTCATAATTTTCGAACTACACAGCCCTAAGGATGATTTTCTTCACCAAATTTCATCTTCAAGTTGTTGGTAATCAATTCTAAATTTTACTCTTGCAATTACCCAATATTTTTCATCACATCTAAATTAAAAATCAAGAGTTTTCATGGTAAAAACTGAGAGTTTGGGTAGAATTAGAAAATTTTGTAAAAATCGATTCTTTACCTCGAATTGAGGTCGGATTTTGAAACCAATTGTATAATCGGGCTCGGGGGTTAATGGGTAAACTTAATTTGGTCCGAACCCCGATTTTGGGCAAAGCGGGCCCCGAGTCAAGTTTTAATTTTTTTGAGAAACTTAGGAAAATTATAATTTTCAGTAAAGTTAGTTCCTTTAGCATTAATTAATGATATTAAGTTAATTATGGTTAGATTCGAGTGTATTGGAGGTGAATTCAAAGGGAAAAGCTATAATTGTGCAGTGAGTGGCCTGCGAATTTGAGGTAAGTGCTTGGTTTAACCTTGACTTGAGGGAATAGGAATTCTCAACTTAATTGTTATGTGAAATTGCATGTGTGTGGTGTATAGGTGAGGTGACGAGTATCTATGCACCTCCAAATTGTCTGCTTACATGATCCCTTTCCCGTTTCCAATTTAATTGATTCATGTTCATTGTTGTTTCTATGATTACTTGGCAGGTTAATTTGTTGTTGAGTCTTGTTGCAATTATTTTTGGAAAAGTATTAATTGTTTCCTTGGTTAAATTGTGGTACATAAATATTGAGTGGGTTGACATTGTTTTACGATATATATATATTCCTGTTGGTTTCATTTTGAGATAATATTGATGCATTTTCTGAGAAGTACAGTTTTCTGTTTACAACTGTTGAGATAAAAGATAGTGATAAGGGTAGACATGTGAGATAAAAGATAGTGATAAGGGTGGACATGTGGGATCGGGTTGCACGTCGCAACAAGAAAGTGATAAGGGAGGACATTTATGTTTTACTGGTTTTAAACAAAAATATTTGGAAAATTTACTGTTTTACTCTATTATTTCTCATATTATGCACGTACGGTTATTTGAAAGTGAAATTTGGAAATTCGTGTGAGATCGTGGTTACAGCTGAGGTCTGGAATAGGCGACTGAGTTGTTTTATTTATTGTTGAAATTTATCATTCTTGGTTGTGTAGAATTGTTTTATTGCTTTATTATATATATACTTTTAAAGGTTAAGTTAAAATTGCCGAGCCTTAGCCTCGTCACTACTTCGTTGAGGTTAGGCTCGGCACTTACTTAGTACATGGGGCCGGTTGTACTGATACTACACTCTGCACTCTTTTGTGCAGATCCAGGTACCGACCAGCGTTAGAGATTTTAGTAGCTGATGTCATTGCTCGGAGACACGAGGTAGATCTGCTGGCGCCGGAGATTCCTGGAGTCTTCACTTATTTTCGGACACTGTTTTATTTCTTTCAAAACAGATATACAATTCCTTCAGCCCATTATTTGTAGCATGCTTAGTAGTTCGTGAATTGTGACACCAGACCCTGGAATAGTCTTATGATTAGTTATTTAGTTAGATGCCCGATTTGGTTATTCATTTATTATTTTATTTGTGGAACTATGCAATGGCAGTAATAAAGCTTAGTTTATTTTTAATTGTTTTGTTATGGTTGAATGGATTTTAATGAAAATTAACTAAGTAAATTCTAACATTGGCTTGCCTAGCAAGTGTAGTGTTAGGCGCCATCACGATCCCGAGGGTTGGGAATTTGGGTCGTGACACTTATATACAACAAATATAGTAACAATATTATTACCTTGTTCAAGCTGCTCAATTTTATCAAGATCTTCCTCAACACTAATAGATTGTTTTAATTTTTCATTTCGAAGCCAATCTTGAAGACACACTAGAGCTTGCACCAATTTAGGAGTTAATGAACTCCTAAATGAATCAAGAAGACGTTCTCCCGTACTAAACGCACATTTGGATTCCACACTTGAAACCAGAACAACTAATACATCACGGGCCATCTCCGCAAGAATAGGAAATCTAGATGAGTTCAATTTCCACCAAAGAAGAACATCAAATTCTTTAGTGTCATCCTCAGTTTCTTCTCCTAAATATTTATCTAACTCTGTTCTAGTATCAACACCTCCACTCCCACTTTTATATTTTTTTTATATCTTGCATGAGTGATTCTAAAAGTCCTATATGTTGGGTGCTCGCTTGACTGCCAGAAAGCCCGAAAGTCGAAGTGTCCAATGAAGAACAATCTGAAGATGAAGCATGCACAACACCTTTTGAGCTGGACTTTACATACTCATTAAATAATGAAGTCATGTACTTCGTCACTTCTACTTGTATAGTTGCCCCCGGATATACACCAAACATCTTTACAAGTGCATAGCCAACTGATTCAATCTTGTAACGTGGATCCAAAATACATGAGCCCTGTATCCTGACTTGTTGCATTTGAATTAGAAGCCCCCCTTTCACCCATCATCACCTTATCACTTTGTATATTTTCAGCCATGTATGAGTCACTACGACAAGAAAAGAAAAGGAAAACAAGTTTTAATTTCAGTTACTTATCATTCTCAGTATAAAGTCATATATATTACCTGATGATTTGTATTCTTCCATAACTAAGCAGAAATAGAGGTGTTCATTTTCTCAAATTTGACCATTTTGATTAAATAAGTAGGGATAAGAAGAACCACATTTTGTTTCTAAAATCTATCAATTAGGGATATATAACACAATATTTATATCGACATTACAAGACGCTTCAACTTGATAGTGACACAATTGACTTACAAGTATATGAGCGAAAGTACTTAAAATTCAAAACTAAACCTCATACAGTACAATTTGTAATTTGACAGTGAGCACAATTGACTTACATGTTTTTAATTTGTTTACATTGATATATGAAATTAACGCCACATCCAGGAATCAGAATCCCAAAAAAATAAAATAAAAAAGAATAAGAGAATTTGCCAGATCGAATCTTAACCTTTCTTCCTCCTTTTCCCCTTTTGTTCTTTTCTTTCTTCTTTTTCTTTGTTACATTAATCGTTAAGGAGATGCAATGCACCCAACAAATATCAAATGTCTCTTTTATTTGATTTTAAAGACATCAACAAGAAAAGAAACTTACCATCTACTGACTGTTGCTCTAGCTATGGCGCGAGGGAGAGGCGAGACGGCGAGTCGACAAGATAGAGTAATGGAAGCCTGGAAGTCAACGAGAGGCGTTAGGGTATTGCTGGACTGCTGGTGGTTGCTGGTTTAGGCATTAGGGTTACAACTTATGCGTTAGAGACAGAGACAGAGTACTGGAACTCTGGAAGTGGAAGGGTTTTTTATATTTAATATATATAAGGATAAAAATAAATTTTATATATGTGTTAATAGATTATCTGTTAAGAAAATTGAATAATCCGTCCCAAATCGATAAGCCATTAATAAAAAAAATTTAATATGTTTCTCGTATGTTAAATCGTTAACCCGATACCAATAAGCCATTAAGCTTCGATTTCGGTTTGGTTTTCGGTTTCGGTTTGGTTTTCGGTTTACGATTGGTTTTGAACACCCCTAGTATCAAGTTATTAAGTCATACCATGAAAGTGAGGGAGAGGGTGGTTGAAGGGAGGATAAGGAGGGCGGTGTCTATATCGGAAAACCATTTCAGGTTAATGTCGGGTCGTTCTACTACGGAAGCTATCCACCTTATCAGGAGGTTGGTGGAACTATACAGGGATTGGAAGAGGGATTTGCATATGGTGTTTATTGACCTAGAGAAGGCGTATGACAAGGTTCCTAGGGATGTCCTTTAGAGGTGTCTGGAGGTGAAAGGTGTGTCGGTGGCTTACACTAGGGTGATAAAGGATATGTATGATGAAGCTATGGCTCGGGTTAGGACTGTGAGAGGTGACTCAGAGCCTTTTCCGGTTGTTATGGGGTTACACCAAGGATCTCCGCTAAGTCGTTCTTATTTGCTCTGGTGATGGACGCACTGACACAACATATCCAAGGAGAGGTTCCATGGTGTATGTTGTTCGTTGATGATATAGTTCTGATTGATGAGACGCGATGCGGCGTGAATGAGTGACTGGAGGTATGGAGGCAGTCCGTGGAGTCTATAGGTTTCAAGTTGAGTAGGACTAAGACGAAATATGTGGAATGTAAGTTCATCGACGTGACGGGGGAAGCAGATGTGGAAGTCAGGCTTGACTCACAGGTCATCCTCAAAAGAGAAAGTTTTAAGTACTTAGAGTCAATTATTCAGGGAGATGGGGAGATCGACAGTGATGTTACGCACCGTATTGGGGTGGGGTGGATGAAATGGAGGTTAGAGTTTGGAGTCCTATGTGACAAGAATGTGCCACCGAAACTCAAAGGTAAGTTCTATAGAGCGGTGGTTAGACCGGCCATGTTGTATGGAGCTGAGTGTTGGCAAATCAAGAATTCACATATCCAGAAGATGAAAGTAGCCAAAATGAGGATGTTGAGATGGATGTGTGAGCACACTAGGCTGGATAAGATTGGGAATGAAGATATTCGGGAGAGTGTGGGCGTGGCTCTCGTGGACGACAAGATGCGGGAAGCGCGACTTAGATGGTTCGGACACGTGCAGAGGAGAAGCCTAGATGCACTGGTTAGGAGGTGCGAGCAGTTGACTTTGGTAGGTACGAGAAGAGGCAGAGGGCGGCCTAAGAAGTATTGGGGCGAGGTGATCAGGCAGGACTTCAGATTTCCGAGGACATGGCTCTTGATAGGAACATGTGGAGGTCGAGCATTAGGGTGGTAGGCTAGGGGGAAGTTGAGATTTCGTCCGTCTTTATACCGGGTAGTCTGATAGAGTTTTGTTTAGGTTTGTTAGCGGTAGATGTTGTGTTCGCGTTGTTGTTTGCACAGTTTTGTGTTATTGTCCTTTCACTTATTCGTTGTTGTTATTTTTTTTCTGGCACATTTTGCTGTTACATGCCTTTTCTTTTATTTTTTTTCTTGATATTATTGTCTCTCTTTTCGAGCCGAGAGTCTCCGGAAAATGGCCTCTCTACCCTTTTTTGGGATAGGGGTAAGGTCTGCGTACACTATACTCTCCCCAGACCCCCCTAGTGAGATTTTACTAGGTATGTTGTTGTTGTTGTTGTAATTAATTAGTATATGTGAGGATTTTTTAATTTTGTTTTTAATTTTAAATTAAAATTTCTAGGGTATAATAGCGACCTAGTCGCTCCAAATTATCTTTAGCGGCGACAAGTTAAAAGTCGCCAAAAATAATGTGGAGCCAAATATTTTTTTAGCAGGACCGGAAATTTCTCCAACATCGGAGGCGACCTCAAAAAAGTCGCTGCTAAATATTTATCTTCTGTAGCGACTTTTAATGTCGCTGCTAATGCTACAAAATGTTGTCGCAACCTATATGGTCGCCCCTATATGTTGCCACTACAAATCCAAATTCTTGTAGTGAAAGTACTTTTGAGAAAAGCACTTCTCAAAAAAGCTGATTTTTGCAGCTTGCCCAAACTTGTTATAATTCTCATGGATTACTTATACATATTGGAGCAAGACTTACTATTTCTGGAGTGTTTTATGGGAAAAGGGCCAAATATATCCATCTACTTTCAGATATTGTTTACATTTAATTTAACTTCCGTTGTACTATCCGACCAAATTTATCTCTAACATTATACTATCCGGCCAAATTTACTCCTACGATCAGCGGTCTTTTAAACATTATCCCTTAGTCCGTCAAGTGACCCAGAATCTCCTAAATTATTTTAATTAAGTCACTTATTCTTCCTCTTGATCCACTATTTTTAAAACTTACTATTTATGTGAATGCTAAAGGTACTTGACTATACATATTATTCATGGATATTTTTAATTACCAATACCCCATTTCTCTCTTTCGATAATGAGTATGGAATTGGTTTAAAATTTTATTTATTTTTCAATAATATACACAGTGTAGAATTCAATCGATCTATTTATTGTGTATTATATGCAGATGATCGTCATGTATGTACATGTATATTCGAATATATTTTGTTTTTGTCTGTATAGAGTTCGATCAACTAACTTAAGAGCGCACAATGCGTAAACACTTGATTAAAACAAAATTGAATTCGATAATTTAAAGTCTCCAAGGGAATTCAACTTCTATCACTAATACTTGCAAAGTCTCCATATCTAGTGTAGCGAATTCATTAAAGTTGAGATGTTGTAAATACTTATGGAATTTAGACAAGCTAACTAATTTGGATTCTTCAATTTGCTATATATACTTTGTTTACTAACCGTTGTTTTATTGTAATATTTATTTCTCGTATTTTTTTTCCAATTTTAAAAATGTCTGAATGCCAATTATTTCAAAAATAGTGAATCAAGAAGAAGAATAAGTGACTTAATTAAAATAATTTGGGAGATTCTGTGTTACCTGACATACTGAAGGGTAATTTTTAAAAATTTGCTGATGGTAGTGTATATTTGATCGAATAGTACAAAGGTAGGTGTAAATCCGACCGAATAGTATAAAGAATGTTAAACGTAGACAAATCGGAAAATAGAGGGGTATATTCCAGTCTTTTAATAATGCCCTATCTTACGTTACCGTGTATACTTTCGGTTTGATACTAGTTCAGGACTTCCGATTTTCCCAATTACAGCTCAAGCCAGCTAGTGTCCTTTTATTTTGAGGAGGTCAATTTGCAGGCGAATTCAAGCTTGCGTTAAATAGACAAGTGAAATGGCAAGTGGCCATTAGCTTGTACAAATGTCAAGTTCTTGCAAAAATACCCATTTCGCCAAACGCAAATATTGACTAACACAACGTTCCCTTTATTTCTTGCACTCAATCACTAGCTCTTAATCAAACTTCTGTTTTTTCTCATTTTAATATGTTTTCTTATGCCAGTGAGCTATCTTACATCTCAGTAATATAAACCAGACTCAAAATAAGAGTCTAAGCAGCAAATTAACTTCTCAATTTTATGTATACTCGTCTTTAATCACGTATATCGCGTGGGGGAATCGACCCGTTTTGTTTTCAGTATCAATTTCTTATGTGCGCGAGACCACTCCCTTTTACTAGCTCTTTACAAGTCCAACAAAGAGCAATTCAATATAAAGAGAAGAAAAAGACTTTCCACCACCAAAGAGGGACACTTTGTCTTTCACAAAAGACAAAGAAGTAAAAAAAAAAAAAGGACCGCAAAGAAATCTTTGACTTTGCATTACAAATAATACCAACATTTACTTCCGGTCCACTATTGCTCGTAGTATTTTAGTCTAGTTAGAGATTTATATACCAATTTAGAGAATATAGAGAAGTTCTGGTACTTAAAAAAAATGTAACGCCCCGACCGGTCGTTTTGAGAATTTAAGCTTCGTTCGGTGGTGTAAGGTCTTGAACAGCTCCACATTATGCATATCGACTTGCGTGCATGGTTGGATTTAGTTACCGGATGATCCGGAGTCGAAATGGAATAGGGATTTTAATTTTGGAAGCTTGAGCGATGAGATTTGACCGGAAGTTTGACTTTTGTGTAAATGGTTCCGGAATGAGTTTTGGGTAATGTCAACAGCTTCGTACGGTGATTTTAGACTTAGGCGCGCGTCCAGAATTGGTTTTGGAGGTCCGTAGAGTGATTTGAGGTAATTCGCCGAAAGTTGGAAAAATTGAAGTTTTGAAAATGGAGAAGTTTGACCACAGTTGACTTTTGGGATAGGGTCGGAATGCGATTCCGAGAGTTGGAGCAGCTCCGGGATGTTAATTGGGTCTTGTCTGCAAAATTTTGCGTCACTCCAGATTGAATTGATAGGTTTCGGCACGAGTTTAGAAATTTGAAGACTTGAAAGTTCATAAGTTCGATTTATGGGTTGATTCGCTGTTTCAGCATTGTTTAATGTGATTTGAGACGTCGAGAGAGTCCGTGTTAGGTTGTATGACTTGTCCCGGGGGCCTCGGGTGTGTTCCGGGTGGGCCACGGGTCAATTCCTCCCATTTTTGAATTGCTATTTTCTGCTTTCTAGTGTCCTTCTATGCGATCGCGAACAGCCTTTCGCGTTCACGAAGTGTTAATGTGGACCACCTCAAAATCCCTCATCGCGTTCGCGATTACCCTTCCGCGTTCGCATAGACCCTGTTTCCTGTTCTTCGCGTTCGCACTCATCACATCGCGTTCGCGAAGGGTCTTTCTGGGCAGCCTTAACTCCTTCTTCGCGTTCGCGTCCTTGCCTACGCGTTCGCGTAGGTTCCTATTCTTCTTCTCCGCGTTCACGAGCCCATTGTCGCGTTCGCGATGGGCAACTAGGCAGTCTCATTTATCCTTCTTCGTGAACGCGATTGTTCCTCCGCGTTCGCGATTCATCAAATGTCTGGGCAGAATATAAATCTTCAAAATCAAGGGTTAGGCCATTTTATCACATTTTGACTTCTAGAGCTCGGTTCTTGGCGATTTTTGGTGGTTTTTTCACGAAATTCGATTGGGTAAGAGTTCTTCAACTAGAATTAAATATATTCCATGAATTAATCCTTGTTTTTATCATTTATTTTGTGTTTTGAGTTGAGGAAAATGTTGGTTTTGAAAGAAAATTTCTAAAATGAAAAATCGTGATTTGAGGCACCAAATGGATTCGGAATTTGATAAATTTTGTATGGTTGAACTCGTATTGGAATGGGTATTCGGATTTTGTAAAATTTGACGGGGTTCCGAGGTGCGGGCCCGGGGGTCGACTTTTGGATCAATTTTTAGATTCTTGTAAAGATTGAAACTTTATTACCCGGAATAGTTCCTTATAAGTTTTATGTGTATTTTGAAGTTGTTCTAGTTGGATTTGAGCCGTCCGGAGGCCTTTTCGCCCGAGAAGCCTATTTTAGAGTACCAGGTTGTCGTCTTCAAGGTAAGTATCTTGCCTAACCTTGTGTGGGGCAACTACCTCTTAGGATTTGAGTCTTCTATGTTGATTGTAGCCCGTGTACGCGAGGTGACGAGTGCGTACTTGGACTTATTTGTAGGAGGTTGACCTTTTAGGATTCTTATGTCCTTATATTCCCTGTGTATGAAGTTGTAATTTTTATGACTGAATCCCTAATTGCTAGTTTCATCTCTTCCTGCTTAAGTTAGAATTACTTACTTTTAGATTCCCGTTGTTCTTTTTGTGATCTTAATTGACATAACTGAAGATCCTACCCTTCTACCGCCATACTATATTGTTTCTCATAAACTGCCTATTTAATTGAAATTAGTATTATCTCACCCTATAATTGTTTAGCATTAATTGGAGTTATTATTATCTTTTGCGGTTACCCTTACTTGAATTGTTGAAAAATCTCTCATAATTGCCCAACCTTAAAAGGAATTTGGATAACTTATATCTTAGCAAACTTGCCTTTACTTGAAATTAATTGACTTGTGTTGGCTTCTTATTGTTGACTTGAATATATTAGATTCATTGTTACGTCTTGTTTCTCTCTGGTTAAGCTGTTTTCTTTACACTTGGTATTTCTCTTAAGTGGTTATTCCTTGTGAACGAGTATCTATACGTCGGTGTCAAGCATGCCTGTGAGTCGTTTATGGTGATTGACATGATCTTTCATTGAGCACTACTTAGGCTTAATTTGATAATTATCTATGTGTATAGTCTTTTCTTGGTATTGCTTACTGCTGAGTATTTGAAGCTAATTAATTAAGTGAGATTGGTTATAGCTGTTTTCCTTGCCGGGATGATATTGTTTCCATTGTTGACTCCTTTGCTGGGACAATATGATTTCTATTGTTGTTTATGCTGTTGATTCCCTTGTCGGAATGCTATCATTTCGTTTGTTTTGGGTGAGAAAGAGTGTAAAGCACGAAGGGTGATGTCGTGCGTGATATTGTGAGTGAGTGTTAATGCACAAAGGGTGATGCCGTGCCGATATTGTGAGTGTTAATGCACGAAGGGTGATGTCGTGCCATATTAATGAAATTAAAAGCACGAAGGGTGATGCCGTGCCATGATTATGAGAGAGTAAAAGCACGAAGGGTGATGTCGTGCCATATTAATGAAATTAAAAGCACGAAGGGTGATGCCGTGCCATGATTATGAGAGAGTAAAAGCACGAAGGGTGATGTCGTGCCGTTTCTGTTGCTTTTTATGGCGATGACGAGAGTAAAAGCACGAAGGGTGATATCGTGCACTGTTTCTGTGTTATCATTTCCGTTGTTTCAAGTTTAATATTTGCTTTGTCACCTTACTTCTGTAGCTTTATCTCCATGAACCGATATTCGAAAGATACTTATTTGAAAGGTGTAGTTGAAAGACAATTTATCTTGACGAAAACTATGTTTGAAAGACATTTATTGAAAAAGTATATTTTAAAAAGCGTTTACCTCGAAGGAATTACGTTTAAAGATTTCCATTATGCAAAGTGTGTGTGTGTATATATATATATATATATATATATATATATATATTTGAAACGATTATATTTTAAAGGAAGTACCTTTCAAAGGAAGTTTTCTATTTGAAACGATTATATTTTAAAGTTTTCAATATAAATTTGCGGGTGAAAGGTTACATTCGAAGATTGACTGAATTGTTGGAGATGTGGGCTAAGGCCTGATGTGGAAATTATTGCAGTGCTGAGTTACTATTTATTGTTACTGTATTGTGGTTTCCGTTTTTTTTTACTTGTGCTCTCGTCCATTTTTCTGTGTGTTATTATGATGTTCCGTTGACTATCTGTTGTATTTCCTTCTGCATGGTATTGTTATGTTGTCAATTGTATTGTGTGGTCTTTAGATAGATGTCATGTTCTGTCATTCCTATATTTATGTCTGTTTAATTTATTAAACCAGTGGGTGCCTTGACTAGTCCTCGTCACTACTTCACCGAGGTTAGTCTTGATACTTACTGGGCACCGCTGTGGTGTGCTCATACTACTCTTCTGCACATTTTTGTGTAGATTCCAGGTTCTCGCATAGTCGGCCGATTGAGTGTTAGCAGTGTGGTTGCTGTTGTGGAGACTCAAGGTAAAACCGCTTCAGCGTTCGCAGTTTCGGTGTCACCATCTTATGTTTCTGTTTGCACTGTTGTACTTATTTCTGAACAGTGGTGTTTTTAGGAGTTTTAGTGTAATTTCTTTAAAACTTATGACTTGTACTTACCGGATTTTGGAAAAAAGTGTAAAGTGTTGAGATTTATTTCAAAAAGCACTTAAACGATTCTTATATTATAGTTAATATTATTTAATAATAAGCTTACCTAATCCTTAAGATTAGGTGCTGTTCGATACCCAATGAAGGGAAAAGATTAGGTCGTGACAAAAAAATTCTATTTACTGGAGGCTTTTGTTTTCATATATAATATTGGACTCAAATGAACTTAAATTAATAAAGCAATATGTTTAATGAGAATCCATCCCTAGCTTTCTCGGGAATGAGGTATGTAGTAATAGTAGTAGTTGTATATAATAATCATGTTAAATTGTTTAGATAAACCAAGAGATTTGAAAATAATATGCAGGTGTCTTATGTAAAATATGAAGATTAATTATGATAGTGGAGAATGTGTACAGATAGAGTAAAGGATAGAGGACAAGACTGTTTGGTGAATGAAAATAGTAAGACTACTAGAGGGGAAAGTATGTAATTGTAGTTATAGGTGGAAACAACCCTAGAATAGCAGCAGATGTAGTTGCAATAAGTAACTTATATTCTTGAAGGATGTTGTCTTCTTCCATTTTGTGTAAAGAGACATTATCATCCATTAGAAACAATCAAATTTTGGAAAATAATTTCACTCTAGAAAAATGGCAAAATATGTCCACTGAATACCGTTTGAAACCGGTCGGAAAATAAGTAAATTGGTTACAAAAAAAAAAAAAAAATTAATTTCTGACAACAAAATAATGATCCCACAACAAATATATAACAATTCCGACCGATTGCGGTCGAAAATTGGTCNAAAATAAATAAATTGGTTAAAAAAAAAAAAAAAAAATTAATTTCTGACAACAAAATAATGATCCCACAACAAATATATAACAATTCCGACCGATTGCGGTCGAAAATTGGTCAATAATGGACCAAGACCTGATCATACTTGCATATTATCTACAAAAAATATTTTTAATAAAAAATTTTCAAATATACCGACCGATTTCGGTCGGCATATTTGAAATTATGCTTTCCCACCCAAGGCAATTGGTTTTTTAATATAACAAAAGTTAATTTTATATATATATATATATATATATATATATATACAAATTTTAATTAAATTTTTTCAACCGAGTTGGGTCACAAAATACAATTTTAAAATAATTAAAATATGAATTTTATGAAATTACCAACCGAAGTCGGTCAATTTTTGTCAATTTATATTAATAGCTTCTAAAAAATAATATTTAAAATTTGACAAAAATCTTAATAGCTTTTTGTCAATATATATATTAAATATTATAATTTGACAAAAATTGACCGACTACAGTCGCCGGGCGCTACTGGATCTCCATCGATCTCGGAACTAGTGGACCAATTCTTGGCTCTGAACGCTAACCCAAGCCGCAAACGGCACCTAGTGCTTACTGTCCCGGAGGATGATCAAGTCTTCTCTCCCCCTGTTGGGATTACCAGTTATCTGAGAGGCTTGGTGACCGAGGAGGACCAAGCCTTGATGAACGCTGTGGGGGGCGCTTGCTTGTTCAATGAGGCTCAACATGCTCTGAATCGGGTAATCTTCGAGAGTCTTTTCGTTATTTCTTTTTATACATAGAATTGTAGATCATTCTAACATATTCTTCCTTACTTGCAAGCTTCGGTGTTGCACCACGAAGCCTTCCTCAGAATTCGAGAGGCGCACAAGGCTGAGGTTCGGGCCTTACCGATAAAAGCGACACCTACAGGCTCTTTAGTGAGAGGCTTTAGGTCAATTTGGTTTCTGCTCGGGACAAGCACACCGATATGGCCGAGCAGGTATCCCGAATACTTCATGACAGTGAATATGAGTTAGAGATAACGACTAATGATCCGATTCTGCAGATCCGTTAGAGGTTTGAGCAGATCGAATGACTCGACAAGCAGGTGGACGAGATACGAGTCATGGCTGAAGCCTTCAAGAAAAACATGGATATCTTGGCCTCAAAGAAGGAGACCGTCCAAGCACAATTGGATTCGGCTGAGACTCATCTTCAAGCCGCAAAAGAGAAAAACTCGGTACAGGCCGAGAAGATCAAGGAGCTTCAGTCTCAGCTGGATTCGGCCGCCAACACGCTCGAGGCGGCTAAATCTGAGGTGGCCGCGATCGGTATTAAAACTGATGAAATGGTGTCCCAATTCGAAGTCGACGTCGAGGCTATTCAGACCAAGGTTAGGAGCATGATAGATCATGCAAAATGGCAATCTTGGAGGGAAGCCCTCGAGGACGCTCAAGCCTAGTATTTCGACATCGTGGCAGAGTTCGAGAATGCCCAAGTAGAAGAAATCCGGGCTCAAAAGATGGCCTTCCCCGAGGATGACTCTGATAGCCTAAGTGAATTTGAAGATGGGGAAGACCACGAGGACGGAGATACCGCCTCCGATGGAGACCAAGCCTCATAGGACTTAGTATTTTTTTGTTCTTCTTTTGCATTTTTTCTGAGGCCGTTTTGGGCCGTTGTAAATTTTTTGGACTAGGCCGATCTGGACCTTGCAAAGAAAATCATTCTATATATAAATATAAGGCTTTCTTTTCCCTTTTGGCTCTTAAGTGTTTTCCTTTGTTTTGTTATTTGTAATCACAAAGGTTGAAATGCCTTACATTAGACAATAAGGTTGTGTTCGAGGGTCTGAACAACACTTGCCTTCATTAGAGTTTTCGGGGCTCGATATTATCAAAGTTTTTCCCGAAGATGTCTTAAATTTGTGACTTCGCCGAGGGTAGCCTTTTAGAAACGGTTGTGAAAGAATTTTTTTTCCGTTTTTTTGAAGGCCTA
The DNA here is from genome assembly GCA_005239495.1 of Nicotiana undulata. Classification (NCBI taxonomy): domain Eukaryota; kingdom Viridiplantae; phylum Streptophyta; class Magnoliopsida; order Solanales; family Solanaceae; genus Nicotiana; species Nicotiana undulata. Next base: position 6,675 of record ML254355.1, on the reverse strand, counting down.
TTTTGGTTACAGATTTCGAACGTCTCTGGGCCGTGTTAAATTGGTTGTAGCATTTTAGTTCAGGATCTTCCCATTAGGCTCGTTTTCCCATTTTGTTCGGGCTTGCCCGAGATAATAGTCCCCGAGTGGGGTGGCCGTGGCCTTTAGATATCAGGGAGATGCCTATTAGGTCTTTTGTCCCCGAGGCCCGATAACTTGGGCTGTTTTAGTTGAACGGTAGTCCCTGAGCAAGGGAGCGGTTATTCATGTTTTGGTTAAGTATTGTCCTTAGGCTCATTATAGTATGAAGCTCTTTAAGAGACGTAAAGTGGAAATTTTTTTAAACATCATATGTTTGCAAGAAAGTACTTCTTTTTATTCTTCATCAAAATAGTCTTACATGCGTACATGTTTAAGCCAGGGGTCAAACAATCTATGTGGGAACGGTTCGTTCTAACCGTTTGACCCTTACAATAAATCCTATCTATCGAGACCCTCCTTTTATGAAGTAGTTTTCTCTCTAGGGTTGATATTCGAAGATAATGTATATCCGAGGGTAGCCCTCCAGTATTCGAGGTTGATTGTAGAGGAACCTCAGATATTGTTAACCTTCGATGATGATTCATAGTTGGGTTTGATTCTAAGTTAGCACGATTCATTGTTGCCTCGTTAAAAACCTCGCCGAAAAACCCATTTGGGACAAAACCTATCTAAGGGAAAAAGAGTGCAACACGTGCTTTTAGACCTAAAAACTTCATTTCGTTCGCTGAAAAATCCATCGTTGATTCTTGTTGACCACTTGTAAGTTTTAGTCTAAAATAAAAATGGAAAAATAGAAAGGGTCATACCTTAGCAGTAATATCGTTTTAGGTGTGATATGTTCCAATTGCTCGGTAGTTGTTCCCCATTCATCGTTCTGACTTGTAGGACCCTTTTCTGGTGACCTCAAGAATCCGGTACGGTCTTTCCTAGTTTGGACCCAATTTTCCTTCGTTCGGATTTTGGGTGTTGAGGGAGACTTTCCTTAGCACCAAGTCCCTGATGCTAAAATATCGAAGATTGGATCTTCGATTGTAGTATCTCTCGATCCGCTATTTTTGGGCGGCCAATCGGACAAGAGTGGCTTTTCATCTTTCATCCAATAATTCTAGGTTCGTATTCATGGCCTCGTTATTTGACTCTTCTATTGCATATCGGAAATTGATACTAGGTTCTCCGACCTCGACAGGTATTAGAGCTTCGGCGCCATAAACTAATGAGAACGAGGTAGCTCTGGTACTAGACTTCGATGTTTTGCGGTATGGAAAAAGAACCTCGGGCAGCATTTCCTACCAGTTTCATTTGGCGTCGATTAGTCTCTTCTTAAGATTTTGGATGATTGTTTTGATGGTCGATTCGGCTTGTCCGTTCCCGCTGGGATGATAAGGTGTTGATAGGATTCTTTTGATCTTGTGATCATCGAGAAATTTAGTTACCTTGCTGCCAATGAACTGCTTTCCATTATCGCATACAATTTTGAAGGCATCCCGAATCGACATATGATGTGATCCCAAATGAAGTCTATTATTTCCTTCTCCCCGACTTTCTCGAAAGCCCGTGCTTCAAGCCACTTAGAGAAATAATCACTCATAAATAAAATAAATTGAGATTTACCTGGGGCCTATAGGAGAGGCCAACGATGTCCATTCCTTACTTCATGAACTGCCACGGGGACAGGACCGAGTGGAGCAGTTCCCCTGGTTGATGAATCATTGGTGCGCGCCTTTGTCACTTGTCGCATTTCCGAACAAATTCTTTTGCATCTTTCTCCATGTCGATCCAGTAGTATCCGAATCTGATCACTTTGTGGACTAATGATTCGGCACCGAGATGATTTTTGCAAGTGCCCTCGTGGACTTCCCTCGGAACGTATTAAGTATCTCCTGGTCCCAGAGATATCGCTAATGGACCATCGAACATCCTTCTGAACAAGGTTCCATCCTCAGACAAGGTAAATCGTGCTGCCTTTGTGTGCAGGGCTCTTGATTTTGGATCTGATGGAAGCTTCCCGTTCTTCAAATACTCTACGTATTTGTTTCTCCAATCCCAGATCATACTTGTGGAGTTTATATCAACGTGGCCTTCTTCGACCACCGATCTCATGAGTTGTACGACAGCCCCTAAATTGAGTTCGTTGTCTTCAGCCGATGACCATAGATTTGCAAGGGCATCAGTCTCACTATTCTGATCTCGAGGCACATGTTGCAAAGTCCATTCCCTGAATCAGTGTAGAGTTACATATAGCTTATCCAGGTATCTTTGCATTCGTTCTTCTCGAACTTCAAAGGTTTCGTTAACCTGGTTCACCACGAGGAGGGAGTCACATTTGGCCTCGATCACCTCTGCTTCCAAGCCTTTGGCTAATTGAAGATATGCAATCATTGCCTCATATTCAGCCTCATTGTTAGTCAATTTTACAATTTTGATAGATTGTTTAACTACGTTACCTGTGGGTGGTTTCAGCATGATGCCGAGTCCGGACCCCTTTGTGTCCGAAGCACCGTACGTAAAGAGGGTCCAGATTCCCGAGGATGTACCCGATTTTACTAACAGTTCTCTTTTAACCTCGGGTACTAGGGTCGGCGTGAAGTCAGCCACAAAGTCAGCCAAGATTTGAGACTTGATGGCTGTTCGGGGTCGATATTCAATATCATACCCGCTGATTTCTACGGCCCATTTGGCCAACTGTCTCGAAAGATCGGGTTTATGCATAACATTTCGTAGTGGATAAGTTGTTACAACACATATGGGATGACATTAAGAGTATAGTTTAAGTTTCCTAAAAGCGCTTATAAAAGTGAACTCCAATTTTTCTAGATGGGGATACCTAGTTCTGGCCTCACCTAAGGTCCGACTAACATAATAGATAGGGAATTGCGTACCTTGTTCTTCTCGGACAAAGACTCCACTTACCGCTATCTCTGATACTGCTAAATACAAGTAAAGCTCTTCGTCTTACCTTGGCGTGTGAAGCAGCGACAGGCTCGATAAGTACCGTTTTAGCTCCTCCAAGGCCTGTTGGTACTTCGGAGTCCACATGAAGTCTTTATTCTTCTTCAGTAACGAGAAGAATCGATGACTCTTTTCGGAGGACCTCGAGATGAATCACCCCAGGGCGGCTATGAGCCCCGTTAACCTCTGCACGACCTTTACATTGTCCACTGTCGTGATGTCCTCGATAGCTTTGATTTTGTCAGGGTTGATCTCGATTCCTCGGTTGGATATCATGAAGCCGAGAAACTTTCCAGAGCCGACCCCGAACACCCCTTTTTCTTGGTTGAGCTTCATGTTGTTCTTCTTCAGTATACTGAAAGTTTCCTACAAATGCTTCAAATGGTCCTTTGCTCGTAGGGACTTACCTAGAATGTCATCAATATAAACCTCCATTGATTTTCCTATTTGTTCTTCGAATATCCGGTTTACTAAGTGTTGATAAGTTGCACCATAATTGTTTAATCTGAATGGCATTACATTATAGCAGTAGGTGCCATACTTAGTGATAAACGAGGTCTTTTCATGATCTTCCGGGTCCATCTGTATTTGTTTGTACTCGGAATAGTCATCGAGAAAACTGAGGATCTCGTGGTCGGCCGTGCATCGATCATGCGATCGATATTAGGCAAAGGAAAAGAATCTTTGGGGTATACTTTATTTGGATCTTTGTAATCTACAGACATTTCCCCTTCTTAGGGACTACCACTACATTTTCTAACCATTCAGGATACTTTACTTCCGTAATGGATTCTATTTAAAGAAGTTTTGTTACCTCGTCTTTGATGAAAACATGTTTGACCTCAGACTGGGGTCTTCTTGTTTGTTTCATCGGATGGAACTTTGAATCCCGGCTTAGTTTATGAGTGGTGATTTTCGGTGGGATCTCTGTCATATCGAGATGGGACCGAGCAAAGCAATCCATGTTAGTTTTGAGGAATTGAATAAGTTTTCCCCTGAGCTCGGGAGCTTGCCTCGTACGCCAGGTATACTTTTCATCGGGTTGATGTTCGGTTAGTACGATTTGTTCCAGCTCTTCGACTGTTGACTTGGTGGCGTCGGAATTATCGGGGACTATGAAGGATCGAGGAACCCTATAATCATAATCTTTGTCAGTCCCCTGCTTCTTTGATTAGGTCGAGGCCGGTGTCTGTTGTTTCTATTTGACCGCGTGTTTTCCTTCGAATCTGACCCTTTCATTGAAGAGAGTGCCGATATTTGTATCACTTTATCGACTGCAAATATTTCCTTGGCGGTGGGTTGCTCCCCGTAAAACCGTTTTAACTCCCTCTGGTGTTGGGAACTTCAGAACCTGGTAAAGGGTCGAGGGTACAACCCTCGTGTGTTGGATACATGGCCTCCCGAATAGGGCGTTATACCTCATATCGTCCTGGATCACATGGAACTTTGTCTCTTGGATGGTTCGGACCACGTTCACTAGCAAAGTTATCTCGCCTTTGGTGGTTTCGCATGCCATGTTGAAAGCGTTAAGTACTGGGGTCGCGGGCACAACTTGATCTAGTAGGCAGAGATGTTCTACGGTCCTCGAACGAATTATGTTGTCCGAACTACTTGGATAAATCAAAACACATTTAACTTGAGTCTTGTTCATAAGTACAAATATTACCAGTGCGTCGTTATGGTGTTGCACGATCCCCGCTGCATCCTTGCCATTGAAAGACAAGGTTCCTTCTGGTACATAATCCCGAGTTCGCTTCTCCCTTGTGATCGACACCTTGGTGCTAAATAATGGTCCTTTAGGAATATCGACCCCTCTAACAATCATGTGGATCACGTGTTGTGGCTCTTCTTCCTCGTTCTGTCTGTTTGAATCTCTGTTCTTGAAGTGGTTCTTGGCCCGATCGCTTAAGAATTCCCGAAGGTGCCCCTCATTGAACAGCCAGGCTACTTCCTCCCTTAGTTGTCTGCAATGTTCTATTCTATGGCCGTGGGTGCCGTGATACTTGAACATTTGGTTGGGATTTCTATGGGCTGGATCGGTCTGCAGAGGTCGAGGCCATATAGTATCTTTGATGAGTCCGATGGCTGATACGATAGCTAATGCATCAACATTGAAGTTATATTCTGACAGCCATGGTACTTCTTTGGTCTCAACATTCTTGTCGAAACCATTCTTTCTCATGAGTCCTCGAGAGCTCTAACCTCGATCATTTCTCCTTTCACCTCGAATGGGGTTGCGTCCAGATTAGTTGTTTCTCTGACCTCCATTATATGGCTGGTAACGATCCCTGTTTAACTGTGGTTCCTGGTCAATGTTCCTTTTGATTCTGTCGACGGGCTTGATAGGATAAACGGATCCGGAAAGAGTCCCCAGGTGGTCGTCTTCGACCCTAATCTTCGACGGATACCGATTATGCACATCGGCCCACATAGCAGTTGTGCATTCGATCAAGTTCTACTTTAATTGATGTTATCCCACCGAGCTTCGTACGTTTAATCCTTGAGTGAAGGCCTGAACAACCCAATCATCGCAGACTGGTGGTAGATCCATATGTTCCATTTGGAACCAAGACACAAACTCTCTGAGCATCTCGTTATCTTTCTACTTTACGTTGAAGAGGTTCGACTTCCTAGTCTCGGCCTTTATAGCTCCGGCGTGTGCTTTAACGAATGCATTTACACGCATGGAAAAATAATCAATGGAGTTGGGTTGAAAATTATGGTACCATATCATTTCTCCCTTTGATAGGGTCTCGTTGAATTTCTTAAACAATACAGACTCGGTCTCATCGTCCTCCAGATCATTCCCCTTAATCGCACATATGTAAAAAGTGACATGCTCGTTGGGGTCGGTCGTCCCATTGTACTCTGGGATTTCTGGCATGCGGAACTTCTTAGGAATTGGTTTAGGAGCTGCGCTCAAGGGGAAGGGATTTTGCACAAACTTCTTTGAATCCAAGCCCTTCAAAATCAGTGGTGCCCCCAGAATTTGATCAACCCTCGAGTTATAGGTTTCCACCTTCTTGTCATTTGCTTCAATTTTCTTCTCCCCCGATTCAACTCGCTTTGTAAGCTCCTCGAGCATCTTCATGATTGTGGGGTCGGTCCCTCATTCATTTCCATTTTATCTTCTTGACACCGATTCGGCCCTATGAACAACTTTCTGCGACGGCTCGGGCTCGACCCTGCTCGGTGCATGGTTCTGGTTTTGGATTTGTGCTATTGCATCTTGTTGAGCCTGCAACAATTGGAATATCACTCAAAGGCTGATCTCGCCTTCTTCGGCGCCCTGTGTGCTCTGACCTGCTGATCGAACGTCTCTGCGGACGCTATTCTCGGGGTTGACTGCCAAATTTGCATTAATGGCAACCTGGGAACTGACGTCGATTGGGTCTACGAGCGGGACTCCACCGAGGTCAACTGGAGGTACTTCGTTTCTTGGGGCGGCTATGTTGTCGTTCTCTCCGTGGAAACCAAGGCCATTATCTATGTGTTTCAGACTTTCTTTTTGATGCTGCGATCACATAAAAACATAAACTTTGAGGCTCAATAGCTAAATACATGACAATTGAATCATAAAGATCATACCGTGAGTAGGAAGTGGAATTAATACAATGGATTCAGAAGCATCAAACCTCTCTTGTGCGAAAGAATTGAAACACATCGAAATGGTACCAGCCGTACTTAATAATAGAAGGATTTGGT
>ML254354.1:26448-52854 GCA_005239495.1 Nicotiana undulata | reverse complement strand
ATGTGCCATGTGTGGTGAGCCTTAATTGTGAAGTTCTTTTGCATCATTTGTAGTCTAGAACTTTCCCGGAATGTGCTTCAAGGCAAAATCCTAGATTAACTTGGTTTGAAAAATGATATTAGGCCTTCCTTGGACCATTATTGTGCCTAAATTTCCTACCCATGAATATTTTCCCTAGTCAACCCTTTTAAGACTTTTAACTTTTTCTTTGGCAACCATGTTACAAACTATTCTTGTGGAACCATACCTCCCTAAATAATTTAAAGTATGAAGATATGCTAAAAGCCTATGTTTGGGGGTGGAGGTCGAAAAAGTTGTGATATGGAGGCTTCTCAAAAAGTGAAAAGTATTATTAAAAAAAATTGATGATGAAATGAAAAGAAAAACAATTAGAAGAAAGTATGAATAAATGGAAGAGTAGGTGATGTTAAAAAATAAAATAAAAAATTCTTGAAGGAAGTTGACTTTAATTGTTGAAAATGTGTAATGCTTAGGGAGGTTTTGAGTCACTCTTACCAAATTGTGTCATACCTTAACCAAAAGCCTAAAACTACAACCCTTTAAGTCCTAATTGATTTTGAACCAAATATGTCTACATTAGTGGAGAAATACATGAAGGGCAATCCTATGGTACTACTTGTGTGCATTTGAATATTTTTGTGTGAGAGGGAGAGGGTTGAGTCTTTCCATTTTACATCCCATTTATGATGTAAATTGCAATTTATGAGTTTGGGATTCTCTCTTAAAATGCGAGGGTACATGAGATTCGAGTTGTGAATTTGATCCACATTTAAATTGGGAGGAATGAGTGAGGGAAGGTAATTGTGATAAAGAGGCAAATTGAGAATATTTAGTGTCATGACTTGGTTGCTACTTTGATTAATATAGTGTTTGAGCACTTGACTTGAAATAAAATGTGTGAAAAGTTGGTAATTCATATGCCCTGGATTATTGTTGGTACCAACCAAAGTCACTAAATTGTGCTTAATTTGACCCTTTTTGACTTGAAATGATATTTGGTATGCCATTGAGCTTAAGTGATCATATTCTTGTAGGATGTTCTTAGTTTTTGAATTGCTTGAGGACAAGCAATAGTTTATGTTTGGGGGTTTGATAAGTTGGTATTTTACCAACTTATTTCCTCTTAATACTTATTCTTTTATGTAATTTTGTTGAGAAACTAAGACATTTATTGATGTTTATTGGTATATTTCAGGTGTGAAATGATTTAGAGATGATTGTGAAGAAATCGTGTGAAAATAAGTCAAAAGGGAGCTAAATTGGAAAATAGATGTCTGCCCAGTTTTTACTCTATGCGATCGCCAGTGATTTCATGCAATCGCGTAAGTCAGGGTTGATGATACTGTGCGATCGCGTTGGTGGCAATGCAAACGCATAGGGGAGAGAGGGATTGGTCAACAGCTAGAAAAATAGCCTATGCGAATGCATAGGATTGTATGCGATTGCATAGCTTTCGGAAGTAATTCAGTGCGATCGCGGGTGCACTATAGCGAACGCACAATGTATTTTTTGGGCAGGTGCTGGGTAGTTTTGGAATTTCGTGTTTATATCCCCAAACCATTTTTATACACGACCTAACAGATATTTTCAGTATCTTTGGACATCTCTTAGCATATTTTGTGTCTTAAAGACAAAAGAGAACATTTTTGGAAGCTAAGGTTTGCACACACACTTGGGTTTTGAAGATTTCAAGCTTGTGGTTAAGGATTTCTTATCCATTTATGTTTATTTCTTCATTTCCTTGCTTTGTGTTGATATTTACGTGTGTAGTATTTATTTCCAACACTAAATCTTGTTTATGAAAATATTCATGTTTATAGTGTGGATTAAATACCTTGTTGTGCTTATGTATTGCATGATTTTCATTTATTTATGAAGTAAGTTATTGTTTCTTTAATTATTCTTGTTCTTTAATGTTTCCAAGGGGATTAACTAACCCTAGGACTCGCCCATTAACTCCGAATTAATTTTGGAAAAGATAATTTGTGGTTGGGAAAGATTAATTAACAAGAACTTGAGGCTTTAACCCTAATTTTATAGATTCTACCTAGGGATAGGATTGAACTACTTGTAGCCATATCCGGGTGTGCTTAATATCTTAATTGGGTTAGTGTAACGACCCGACCAGTCCTTTTGCGTTATCGGACCCCGTTTCCCTAAATGAGACTTCCCATAGCGACTTCTTGTGATTTATGACTTGCCTGCAAAATTTGGTGTCATTCCGAGAAGTATAGGTCGGTCCGACGCATTGTTATAGAAATCAAGAACTTGAAGTTCTTAAGTTATGAATCTAGGGGTTTTGGGATGTGATTTTGACTTTTAGCGTTGTATTGAGTGTTCCGAAGTCTCGAACGAGTCTGTATTATGATTTGGGACTTATTGTTAAATTTGGACAGGGGCTCGGTGTTACACCCCATATTTTCGTACGTGGAAGTACGTCACAAGTAAATCGACGTAAGTGCAGGAATGAGATTTATTTTGAATTTATAAGTATCACACTATTTCAAACAAGGGATAAATAAATCTGTGAATATGAAAGGGTAAGCAAATCGGAAAAAATGAGTTTCGTCGAGGTTTGACATTTTGGGAATAAAATATAGCCCGGGCTAAAATACCCGGTATTTATGGACTAGTACCATACAAGGTACCACATGGACATGATAAAGTGTGTTAAAGGTTAATAGTATTTTAAGTAATTTGAGATAATTTTTAATTATGTAGGTAATTGGTTAATTATTAGGTAATGATATATTACCCAATTAATTAAAGAATTATTGGATAAAGATTGAAATAACCCCAACGTGGAAGCCGCTTATCCCATTTGAGTGAGTCATTAGCTATTGCTTAAATGTCACATTTTGAGCATTTAGGAGGCTTAGTCATCACACCCACTAACGTATAGAACTTTAGTTCCTTAAGAGATAGATTCAAAATTCATTAAGGTTGTCATATTGTTGCTAAAAGCATACGACTATATATAATTTATACGGATGGAACCTTCATATGATATCTATTTCTTCGATCTGTGCAAAAAAAAAAAAAATTCATACAAAATCATAATGCGTAATAGCAACGAGATTTTGCTATTTTAAATGAGTACTGTGCAATCATTTTCAAAAATATCATACGAATTTTTTCTACTCCAGTTAAGAGTCCTTGGGTATAGAGTCGGAGTTGCGGACGTGTTCTTGGTACGAGAGGTAGATTCGACACGAGGTGAGTCTCCTTTCTAATATTTTAAGAGAGAATTTTCTCCATAGGTGATCTATATGTTGTGTATGATTGTTTTGGGGGCTACGTGCGTACAAAGTGACGAGAGTCCGCACGTAGCAACTATTATGCTATGTCGGGTAGTTTTAGGGCTCACAAGCATGTTTTATGTGACGTATATGTAACCTTAGCGTACTTTGAGTTGCTTATTATCATTGAATTAGTATGGAAATGGGGAAAGTTGAATTTTAATTCTTAGTTTATTAAACCTTGTTACAAGCATAGCCCCTACTGAGCTTATTGATAAATTCGGTATATATATGTATATATAAGAGTCAGCACTCAAGTCGCAGGTATGATAAACGATCGAGGGAAGCTTTATGGTAATTCAGTATAAGTGTGTCAGCACTCGAGTCACAGGTATGATTCGTGATGGTGGGAAGCTTTATGGTAATTCAGTATAAGTGTGTCAGCACTCGAGTCACAGGTATGATTCGTGATGGTGGGAAGCTTTATGGTAATTCAGTATAAGTGTGTCAGCACTCGAGTCGCATGTATGATTCGCGATCGAGGGAAGCTTTATGGTAATTCAGTATAAATGTGTCAGCACCCGAGTCGCATGTATGATTTGTGAGCGAGGGAATCTTTACGACTATTCAGTGATTAGATATTCCTTCGACTCCGGCCGATTTTCTATTCCTATGTGCGTATGACTATTTGGTACGGTTTCATGGACATTGATTTGACCGATATTTAGGGGAAAAGAAAGTGGAAATTTTTATTTACTTTCGGTGTTTACTTGGATTTATGTGCCTTACACGTATTTTCTGTACATTGTCATACACGCCTACCATTTCCATTATATCCTGTTATATTCTACTGTTGGACCTTAGTGAGTGTCAAGTCGACCTCTCGTCACTACTTCTTCGAGATTAGACGGGATACTGACTGGGTACATATTTATTTATATACTCATGTTGCACTTCTGTACTTAAATATACAGGTTCTGAGGCTGGTGCATCTGGTTATCAGACCGGAGCTAGATATTGACTATAGTGGACCTGACTTCACGGTGAGCTGCTTCTCCTAACGATCCTCAGCAGCACCATGGAGTTTCTTTTTCTTATGTTCCCGTATATTTGTTTCAGACAGTGGTATTGTATATTCTACCTTTTTTTATCCAGTTAGTATGCCCGTGATACTCGTGACACTAGTTCCTGGAACACACGTAGTATTTGTGTAGATTATGTCCATGCATATATGCATATCTTGGACTCACGCCTTAATTATGTCTGCTTTTGCTTAAAATTGGTTAATTATCTCTAAACGGTTAATAATCTAAGCTTTGTAACTTATATATATTGATATGTTTAAGGTAAATGAGAAGGAACCGTAGTAGTTTAAATGTTGGCTTGCCTGACCCCGCTGTTGGGCGCTATCACGACCTGAGTTAGGATTTTGGGTCGTGACAGTTAGGAATAATTCAATTAGGAAGTATTGTTAGTCTTTGGAAGAAGCTAATTAAGAATTATTATACGTGGCTAATTAACATAAACTCGCTCATATTTGTAAAATCGTGAAATACATTGGAACATTACTTGAGTGTAATTCCCAATGCATTCATACTTGTAGCCATTGATCATTTTACTTGCTTTCTAGGGTAGTTTATATTTTTGCATTTAGATATAAATATTTTCACAAAAATAATCTAAGTGTTCGTCATTGCGCGATAAGTGATAATTATCTTACATTCCTAATCGCCTACATATTGTTCTCTGTGGGATTCGACCCCAACCTAGTTGGGTTTCTATATTTGACATCGATCGCTTACACTATTTTAAGGTGTAATTTGAGTGTATCACGTACACGAACTTTTTGTTGCAAATACCTGATTTTACTGAGTATTTGTCGGCTTTCACCTTAATTGGGTATACTAGCATGTGTAGTTACCCTGTTAGACTACGATAACATGTGTACGTGTCTTAATTGCTTAATTTAACTCCTTGCAACATGCTTAGGGAATTCCTGCTTCTTTTCTTGACTTGTACTTAGCCTAAACTGTAAACTCTCGTGTTGTAGTTGTTTTCTTCATTTGCTTGAGTTGTGTATGTACTTTGGGACAACAGGATGGTATCCCAAGAGATCGCCAATGCATATTTACTTTAGAGACTACGAGGCGGTACCTCGGGAGTTCTCCCTGCACATTTACTTTTGAGACTACGAGGCGGTACCTCGGGAGGTCTCCCTGCATATTTATTTTGGGACTACGAGATGGTATCTCGGGAGATCCTCTATTGTCGTTTATTCTATGTGTTGAATTATTATTGTTGTGTTTTTCATTTGCTTATTTCTAGTTTATTATTGTATTGTATATTTTCTGTTTCATTCATTATTCATCACTGGGCCTGACCTGACCTTGTCACTACTGGCCCGATGTTAGGCTTGACACTTACTGAGTACCATTGTGGTGTACTCATGCTACTTTTCCGCATATGTTATGTGTGCAGATCTAGGTGCTCATTATCATCTGCATTATCAGTGAGTCGAGACAACTTTTGAGACTTCAAGGTATATCTGCCGCGTCTGCAGACCTCGAAGTCCCCCTCTATTTTTCCCCATGTCAAATACTTCATGTATTTCTTTTTATTAGACTCTGATGTATAGAGATACTAATTTCTTTCTGTAGCTTGTGACTCATGATGTTCTGGGTTTTGGGAAAGCTGTGTACGTCTAGCATTTTCGTTATTGTATATGTTGAGCGACATTTTTATTGGTTATTCAGTATCTATTGCAATTAGTTGTTAAGATTTTCTCCCATTATTGTATTTTTGCAATTTGTTAGGATTACCTAGTCGTAGAGACGAGGTGCCATCACGACTTGTTTCAGAGGGGTATTTGGATCGTGTCTAGTTAGTATCAGAGCTCTAGGTTCATAGATGTCGTGAGTCACAAGCCAGTTTATTAGAGTCTCGCATATCGGTACGGAGACGTCTGTACCTATCTGCGGAGGCTATGGAAATGTTAGGAACAATTATACTTCTTTGATTCCTTGTCGTGCAAAATTTGTTGACATCAAATTCTAACCTTCTATATTCTATCCTTCTCACAGATGGTGAGGCTGAGGTAGAGGACGACCACGCGGTGCAGCAAGAGCATCCGCGCGAGCTGCGATATAGGGCCCCTAGCAGCTCCAGTTGGAGGGCAAGCACCGGAGGTGCCTATTGCTGCACTAGCCCTCCAAGAGACTTTAGCCCAGTTCATGAGCATGTTCAGCACCTTAGCTCGGGCTGGATTGATCCCACTAGCTCCTGCCACATCTCAGGTCGGGGGAGGGGCACAAACTCCTGCATCCCGTAATCCTGAGAAGAGGGTCCAGGTTAACAAGGCCCTAGAGTTTATCACTATGCAACCGGTAGCTCCAGTCCATCACAAGACTAGGACAACCACTTTTGAGGTGGAGCAGCTCAGACTTGAGAGGTAAAAGAAGTACCACTCACCTACCTTCTATGGATTGGCTACAAATGATTCCCAGGGTTTTTTGTAGGAGTGTCATCGTATTCTCCGTACTATGGCCGTAGCAGAGATAAGTGGAGTTTCTTTTACCCCCCTCAATCTTAGAGGAGCAACCTACAAGTGGTGGCGTGCTTATGAGTTGAGTAGTCCGGATAAGGTAGCTTCAGATACATGGACTCAGTACTCCGACATGTTTTTGAGAGAGTATGTCCTTTAGTGCCTCAAGCACTTATGGCACATGGAGTTAGAGCAGTTGTGCCAGGGTGCTATGACTGTGTCAGAGTATGCAGTCCGCTTTAGTGATTTGGCCCGACATGCATCGACCTTGGTTGCCACAGTTCGAGAGAGGGTTCGACGGTTTATTGAGGGACTCCACCCCATTATGACCAGATAGTTTGAGATGTCAATTTCTCCAAGAGATCTCGAGAGTCTGTCACTTACAGTGGTACTCGTTCCCTAACTACAAATCGTCATGGTAGGGGTTATGTGAGTCGCCCCGTTCATTCAGCTCTTCCAGCCGCCAGTTGTGTTCCAGCCCCTTCTAGGCCCCATGAGCCATATAATGCACCACCAGTATCTAGTGTGCCTCCTACTTTGGGTGCTTTAGGGGCAAGTCCAACGAACCTGGCCCGAGTTAGTCACAGCAGCCACGCCCTCCGAGAGCTTGTTTTCACTATGGCGACACTCTCCATATGGTAAGGGATTGCGCTAAACTTAGGAGGGTGCACCTCCATAGATTTCTCAGTCACCGATGCTCCACGGGATCCTAAGGGTATGATTTCAGCACTAGCTACCGCCCCACCTGCTTAGTTAACTCGAGGTTAAGGTCGGGGAGGTCGCGGTCGCCCTAGAAGGGGAGGCTAGGACAGATATTATGCTCTTCCATCTCATCGGTATTATTTAACCCAGGCTCTACATATTCCTATGTGTCCTCTTATTTTGCCCCGTATTTGGCGTATCTTGTGATTCTTTAAGTTCTCCTGTTTATGTGTCTACTCCTGTGGGAGATTTCATGTCGAGGATCGCGTATATCGGTCGTGTTTGATTTCTCTTTGTGGTATTTAGATCAGATCTGATTTATTATTGCTCAACATGGTAGAATTTGATGTTTTCTTGGTCATGGACTGGTTGTCGCCCCATTATGCTATTCTTGATTGTCACGCTAAGATCGTGACGTTGGCTATGCCAAGTTTAACATAATTAGTGTGGAGGGGTACCTTAGAGTACACTCCCCACAGAGTTATTTCATTTCTTAAGGCTCAACAAATGGTTGAAAAGGGGTGTGACGCGTATCTTGATTATGTCAGAGATGTCAGTATTGATACCCCTACAGTTGAGTGTACTCCAGTAGTGAGGGACTTCCCATATGTGTTTCCAGCTGATCTTACGGGCATGCTGCCCGACAAAGATATTGTCTTTGGCATTGATTTATTGCCGGGCACTCAACCCATCTCTATTCCTCCATACCGTATGGCTCCTCCCGAGTTCACAAAGTTGAAGGAGAAGTTGAAGGAGTTGGTTGATAAAGGCTTCATTCGTCCTAGTGTGTCACCTTGGGGTGCTCCGGTCTTATTTGTGAAGAAAAATGATGGTTATATGCGTATGTGCATTGATTATCGCCAGCCGAATAAAGTTACAGTGAAGAATAGGCATCCATTGCCTCGTATTAATGATTATTTTATCAGCTACAGGGTGTGAGTGTGTTTTCCAAGATTGACTTACGTTCAAGAATTCATTAGTTGAAGACTTGGGAGCCAGATATCTCGAAGACTGTTTTCAGGACTCGATATGGTCACTATGAGTTTCTTGTGATATCTTTTGGGCTAACCAATGACCTAGTATCTTTTATGCATTTGATGCACAGTGTGTTACAACCTTATCCTAACCCATTCATCACTGTGTTTATTGACGACATTATGTTGTGTTCCTGGACTCCGGAGGATCACGAGCAGCATCTGAGGATTGTGCTCCATACCTTGAGAGAAAAGAAGTTATATGCAAAATTTTCGAATTGTGAGTTTTTGCTGGACTCAGTGTCATTCTTGGGTCATGTAGTATCTAGATATGGGATCAAGGTGCATCCGAAGAAGGTGGAAGCAGTTCATAGTTGGCCTAGAACGTCATCAACTACAGAGATATGGAGTTTTCTTGGTTTGGCGATGTATTACTGTCTTTTCATAGAGGGATTCTCATCTATTGCAGCACCTATGACCAGGCTGACCAGGAGGCAACTTGGGAGACCGAGCATGATATGCGCAGCTATTATCCTCATCTTTTCACCACTTTAGGTAGGTCTCTATACTCGTTCAAGGACGAACAATTATTTTAAGAGGGGGAGGATGTAATGACCTGGCCGGTTGTTTTGAGAGTTATAGCCCCGATCCCCTGTTTATTTTTTCCCATGTATCCCTTTCTGCTTATGTGTCTTGCCGAGAGGTGTTAGTTGTGGTTTCAGAGTATTTTGGGACACATAGACCCTACATGGAAGCTTAAGCCTTAAGATTTTGGCCGTAGTCGGAACTGTGTGAAGGCGACTCCGAAATGGAGTTTTGTCACTTCCGTTAGCTCCGTTTTGGCATTTTGGACTTGGGGCGAGTCCGGATTGTGTTTTGGAGGTCTGTAGCTCATTTAGGCTTGAAATGGCGAAAGTTGAATTTTTGGAGATTTTGACCGGTAGTAGACTTTTTGATATTAGGGTCGGATTTTGATTTCGGATATTGTAGTAGATCTGTAATGGTTAATATGACTTGTGTGCAAAGTTTGGGGTCAATCGGGCGTGATTCATGTTTTTAGCGTTGTTTGATGTAATTGCAGGGCATGACTAAGTTTGTATGGTGTATTAGGACTGGTTGGTATGTTTGGTTGAGGTCCTGGGGGCCTCGGGTGTGTTTCGAATGCTTAACGGGCCATTTCAGACTTAAGGAAGATTGTAGAATTGTTGGTGTTCTCCAGTTCTGATTTCCTTCTTCGTGTTCGCGAGGGGAGTCTCGCGTACGTGAAGAGGAACTGGAGGCCAGTGAGATTTTGTGCTACACATTCGCGATGGAGGTCCCGCGTTCGCGAAGCAGTGAGGTCCTGTGTCTACGCGTTTGGTATGTAGGTCCCACATTCGTGTAGAGGTATTAGCCAACTTGGTCTCCATCTCCTTTTTCCTACGCGTTCGCGACGTTGGTCCCGTGATCGCGTAGGGTCGAACCGTGTGGTCTTCACTTTCGCGACATGGGCATCGTGTTCTCAATTAAGGATTTTGGCCGAAGCAAAATTTGTGCTTCGCGAATGCGAAGGTGTGGCCACATTCGCAAAGAAGAAATCACTTGGCAGACTTATATCATTTTAAAAACGAGGGTTTGGCCATTATTATCAAAACTGGAGTTTGGGAGCTCGGATTTTGAACGGAATTTTGAAAGATTTTCAGAGTCATCGATTGGGTAATGATTCTACACTTCATTATGGTTATATCCCACTAATCTATCAGTAATTACATCTTTACTTCCGAATTTGGGGTTGAAAAATTGGGGAAAATGGGAAGAAGTTCTTCAACTAAAAGTTTGAGTTTTGAAAGGCGATTTGAGGTCTAAGTCGAGTAATTCTTATATGGTTGGACTTGTGAGTGAATAGATATTCATATTTTGTTACTTTTAACCGATTCCGAGATGTGGACCCGGGAAGGGCATCCCATCATATCATCTTGACCACTGTGGGCAAAATCATCAACATATACCAGCTGATCAAGTGGTGGTGGTGTATATAACACTGTAACCGTTTTCCATATCCCATATACATATAATATATGCGTATATAACGTCATCTGGTCATGGGTCAATGTATATGTATAAGTGAATGATATGCATAACATATATGTTAATAAGATTTCTCATAAATTTATAAGGTCAATATGCCTTACGGACAAACTTTACCAACTACGTATTTTTCTGAGACCCATGAAAAGATAATATAATGATAAGTTACATGGATAATCAAGAACATAGACACCCCTAGTACTTCTATGAATAGAGTCATTTATGAAAGATGTGTGTTTGCTCGTTTCATTTGTATCGTATTAATCATGCCAAAAAGAAAGTAGGATGGACTTCACATTACTGAACCGATTCTCTTGACAATTTTTCTAACACACGCCAATCACGACGAAACACGTAACTGCAAGATCGAAATAGGGGAACAATATGTATGCTATTCTTGAGAAAGATTGTACCATACTCCCTTAGAATCACAAATCACATGTTGTTATAGTATTAAGTAGTCTTCGTATCGAATGTTGAAGCAATCATGTTGCTATCGCAAATTATCATCTATGATGAAGCTTTCTTTCTTAACCTAGTAGATGTGAGCATTTCATTTTGTGAATTAGAAAGGTTATCTTTAACCTTTAAGTGTGGGACACACTTAGGATGACTATTCTTTGCCTAAAGGCCCCTAATTAGGCCACATATTGTAATGAATCTTAGTCATTACATGGGCCTTGATCAAGACCCCCTTGGGCTGTCATGTTGGGGCGGGGGTTGAGCTTATCCAAAATCTTATAATTAATTAACTAATCTTCTACCAAAATCATTAATTACTCTCTCAAATTACTTAAAATACTATTCATTTTTAACACACTTTATGTGCCCTACTATCATGGTCATGGGGTAGCTTGTATGGTACTAGTCCATAAATATCGGGTATTATGGCTCGGATCGTATTATATCCCAAATTGAAAACCTTCAACAAAACTCATTTTCGTTGATTCGTATACCCTTTAACCTTCGCGGCACTCACTTATCGCCTGTTATGAATAGCATAAATGCTTATAACCTCAAAATAATCTCATTCCCAAGTCTACGTTGATTAATTTACGACGAAACTTTAACGTACCAAAATGCAAAATGTAACAAGGGGAAATCCTCTTAGGATTTGAAACTGATACTGTGAGCGTCGTGTACGCGAGGTGACGAGTGCATACACGTGCTATTTGTTGCAAATACCTGATTTTACTGAGTAATTACCTGTTTTCACCTTAATTAAGTATACTAGCAAGTGTAGTTAGCCCCATAGCCTAGGATAACATGTCTACGTGTATTAATTGATTAATTCAACTCCTTGCAGCATGCTTAGTGAATTCCTTCTTCTTTTCTTGACTTGTACTTAGCCTAAACTATAAAACTCTCATGTTGTAGTTGTTATCTTCATTTGCTTGAGCTGTGTATTTACTTTGGGACTACGGGAGGGTATCTTGGGAGATCCCCCTGCATATTTACTTTTGAGACTACGAGGCGGTACCTCCAGAATTCTCCTTGCACATTTACTTTTGAGACTACGAGGCGGTACCTCAGGAGTTCTCCCCGACTATTTATTTTAGGATTACGAGACGGTATCTCAAGAGATCCCCTGCTGTCGTTTATTCTGTGTGTTGAATTATTATTGTTGTGTTTTCCTTTTGCTTAGTTCTAGTTTATTATTGTACTGTATATTTTCTGTTTCATTAATTATTTACCAGTGGGCCTGATCTGACCTCGTCACTACTCAACCGAGGTTAGGCTTGCTACTTACTGGGTACCATTGTGGTGTACACATGCTACTCTTCTGCACATATTTTGTGTGCAGATCCAGGTGTTGATTATCAGCTGTATTAGCAGTGAGTTGAGACATCTTTAGTGATATCAAGGTATATCTGCCAATTCCGCAGCCCTTGGAGTCCTCCCCCCCCCCCCCCCCTATTCTTCCCCTTCTCAAATACTTCTTGTATTTATTTTTATTTGAATCTGGTGTATATATATACTACTTTCTTTCTGTAGCTTGTGACTCATGATGTTTTGGGTTTTGGGAAAGCTGTGTATGTCTAGCATTTTGGTTATTGTATATGCCGAGCGGTATTGTTATTGGTTATTCAGTTTCTATTGCAATTAGTTTTTAAGCTTTGCTCCGATTATTGATATTTCAACAATTTGTTACCCTTACCTAGTCGTAGAGATTAGGTGTCGTCGCAACGTGTTTTAGAAGAGTGTTTGGGTTGTGACAATACATGAATTTCCAAGTTAGTACAAGGTTTGCTTTCTGTTTCAGCTTTATATTCATCCATTATGGTGGTTCTTGTTATTTGAATTATGAAATTTATTGTACTTAATGATTAATTATATTGATATGGTGGGTTCGGGTTGCATGCCACAACTGGTGAAATAAGGGTGGATTGATGTGGAGGATTAAGGGTGAATTTGTACTGATATGGTGGGATCGGGTTGCACGCCGCAATAGTTGAAATAAGGGTGGATTTATACGGTGAAATAAGGGGGAATTGTGAAACCAATTTGTTATATGGTGGGATAGGGTTGTGCGCCGCAACATATATTTATATTTATGATTGTTGATATTGTTATGGTGGAATAAGGGAGGATTTGGTTATACGGTGGGATTGGATTGCGCGCCGCAACAACCTATGTGTTTCTATTTTCCTTGAGTTGTATTGGTTTTCAGTATTTTCACTCGAAATTCTATGGATTTGGTAATTCTGATAGTCACTGGCTTATTTCTCGAGGCTGTAGCTATTATCTTCAATTGAGTGTCCTGTTTTGTTCCGTATTTCCTTTTTCTGTCAGTATTATATACTGCGTACAAGTTATAGTGTGAGTGACCTGCCTTAGCCTCGTCACGACTTCGTCGAGGTTAGGCTCGGCAGTTACAGAGTACATGGGGTCGATTGTACTCATACCATACTCTCCACTTCTTGTGCAAATTTTGGAGTCAGTCCTAGCAGCGATTTTAGCATGCTCGGATTTGGACAACTTTGAGGAGACTTGAGGTATAGTTGTTCAGCATCCGCATCTCCTAGAGTCCCCGTTTCTCCTATTTAGCTGTGTATTTTCTTCAGACAGCTTTTTATTTTATTCAAACCCTTGTATGTATTATTCTAGTAGCTCGTGTACTTGTGACACCGGGTCCAGGGTTGTATCAGATATTTTAGTTGTTTTAGCTTCTGCACATTACTTTAGATTATTTTATTTATTTCAGTCCTTTCTCATTATTTTATTTAAACTGTTGAAAAAAATGAATAAATTATTCTAATGTTGGCTTGCCTAGCAAAGGAAATGTTAGGCATCATCACGGTATTGGCGGTGGAAATTCCGGGTCGCGACAAGATTCTAGGTTTGATATCGGTTTTCAATAACCACACTTGTTAATCTAGATTATCAATGGTTGCTAATTGACCGGATCGTCTATATGAATAGCATGTTCCATCAATACTACTCGCATATCAATAATATACCAATCCTATATTCCTATGGTATTGAGTCTTTCATGAACGAATACAATACATTATTCAACTAAGCAAGACTGTTAGGTATATTTCTATCATATCCGCGAAATCGTTTCCCGAGCTACGGGTTCAGAAAGAAGCTCTCTTTAATTCTATTCTAATCTAAACACGGGTTTCACAAGCATAACATAGATAGTAGGATGAATTGGTAGCTACAACAGTTTACAGGTTAAAACTAGAATTAAATAAACAACCACAAGATGATAATGCGAAATAACGAAGATTTATTTAATAAACGTTAATAATCATTTCAACCACAACCTAGAAACTAGAGTGCTTTGCAACTCATATTAGTAATAATAATTTTCCAAGTATTTTGCAACAAATTACAAAAAAAAATAAAAATTAAGGAATGAAGAACTCGATGATTTTCTCCTCCAAAAGTTGTTCCACATGATGTTCTTGCCTCCAAAATAATGTCTCTAAAGTCTTCTCTCCTTCAAACTTAGTGTCTCCCCCATAAAAGCACGTTTTTAATGTATTTATAGCGGTCAGGGTTTGTATGGGGCGAATTGGGCTTCTCCTAATTCGGACGAGAGAAGCTAATATTTTCTGCTCCGGTCCCAGTCTGGCGAAATGACCCTCGCTTCGCTTTTCGGGACATTTTTGGTTTCTTCTCCTCCGGTCCCGGTCTGGCAAGGTGAACCTCGCTTCGCTATCTTAGACCTGGGCACCAAACTTATACTTCCTCCAAAATTTTCCTTTTTTTACTTTACTTTGCATGGAAACTTTTCAAAGCAGTTCGACTCCAACACATATAAATAACATTATTAAGCTTGAGTCATAAATATTCACACAAAAATTAATAAGATCAAAATATAATGCAAGGTAAATTACATACAAAAATATAGATTATTAGCCAAATATCAGGTAGTCCTTTTAAAACTCGTTAATCGCAAGTTAGCAGTCACGTTTGGTCCGATTTGTTGAAAGATCCGTTTGAAATATTTCGTTCAGTTCCGTTTTCAAAGAGGAGCCGTTTCCTTATACAATATACTCATCTTCAAAAGACTTTGTGAAATAGTTAGTGATAAATAATGAATGAGACTTTTTATTTACTATTTGTGAATGATTGAAATACTCTAATGAATATAGTGAGTAAATTCAGATTCTCTTTTTATTTATCTATGAGCTTGGTTTGCTTAGATTCTTAAAATGATTTGAGCATAAATGAAGCATCCAACATTAGTGTTAGTACCATAAAATATATAAATATTATATAACGAGTTCAATTTTATACTAAGAGCGAGAGAGGAAAGGGACTAGACTCAAAACTGGGCCAAACAGAGTGCAGGCCCAGTAGGCTTTGAGACGCAGCAACGAGGGATTTGCATCCATACTTGCTTTTTGTGTCACGTTTTAATTTATACCCGCTTTACAAAATAAATTGCAAGCGTACCCACTTTTCGCATAAACTTCAGGCATACGGGCCTGAAGTAGCAAAGGCAATCACACACACTTCAGCATTCTAGGAGACGGGCTTAAGTTGTTTGTAATTGTTGAACTTAAGCATTCTACTTGCTGAAGTTTTGTTCTCAATTTATTGTACTTAAGCATGTTTTAGCTGAAGTTTTGTCCTGGACTCAATAGTTTTGTCGTAAAGCTTTTTCAAAATCTTCAGTAGAAGATGCTGAAGTTATTTAGTTCATTTGTAGAAACTCCAACACTAACTAGCTGAAGTTTGTCCTGGATTCATTAGTTTTGTCATAAAGCTTTTAAAAAACTTCAGCAGAAGCTACTGAAGTTAGTTAGTTCATTTGCAAAAACTTCAGCACTAAATAAGCTGAAATTTCGTCTTGGATTCATTAGTTTTGTCATAAAGCTTTTTCAAAACATCAGCAGAAAATGCTGAAGTTATTTAGTTCTTTTGTAAAATCTTCAGCACTAAATAAGCCGAAGTTTAGATGTCATAAAGTTTTTTCAAAAACTTCAGCAACAGATGCTGAAGTTATTTAGTTCATTTGAAAAAACTTCAGCACTAAATAAGTTGAAGTTTGCACAGGTAGCAGGAAAAAGGAGGCATCTGAAGTGTAAAAATTAGGGTATAGCTTAAATAATTTTAAAAATATGGGTATAAGTTAAATGAGGGCGACCAAATAGAGCGCCCCGCACAATTTTTACCGCAACAACGACAGATTTCAACACTATGGACTATAGGCTGGAACGTAGGCCTGAGTCTTAAAGAACTCATCCGGCCCAAATTCGAATAAGTTATAATAGACAAGTGTGACTGAGAGTACAGTAAAGCTAACATCAGGTTCTGCTAGCTAAAGCTATAACAAATGATCATTATTAGGGTGAAAACCAATTTTCATTTATATTTAATCCTCGGAGGATTTATGAGAGTCAATGATTAAGAGCTTAAGGCAAGACCTTATTCATGAACAAGATACCCTTGGAATCCCTGGCACTTCTGTCACGACCCAAATCGATAGGTCGCGACGGGTGCTCGAGTCCTTCCTGTCGATCACTCTTAAGCATGCGATTAAGATATAAGCATGAATAACATTTGATGAATTGCGAGCATAACATGCATGATGAAAACCTGTTCAAAAGACATATATATATATATACGTGCGGAATACGTTGGGCGAGCCGACAAGGATGCTATTGACAACTATATATCCAAATTTGAAAGTCGGCAAGGACACATACTATCCAACAATAAATAATTGTCTACAGACCCCTAACAGAATATACAACTGTACAAGGACGAGACTAGGCCTCGTCATACCCATATATGTATACAAACATATCGTACCAAAATACAAAGCAACTCCTGATCAAATGGAGCACACCAGCTCTCGTTGATCAAGGATCCTAAGAAGGGGGACCGTCAGCTTGTCTACCTGCACATGCAGGCATGAAACGCAGCCCCGGGGAAATAGGGCGTCAGTACAAATAATGTACTGAGTATGTAAGACATGAAAATCACTACATAAAAGACATAGATGAAACATGGAATAAAGAATTTAGCCTGTAAGCCTAAATAACTTTGTAAATCCCAAACATTTATAATGTCATGCACGTGCGTATAAATATCGTGACATGCATAGGTATAGGTGTACATAACATCATCAAGCCTCTGAGGGCCTACCATTATATCATCTCGGCCACTCTGGGCAAAATCATCAACATATACCAGCTGATCAGGTGGTGGTGCGTATATGACGCTGTAACTTTCTCACGTATCCCATATACATATAATATACGCGTATATAACGCCATCTTGGTCATGGGTCAATGTACATGTATAAATGAATGAAATACATAAAAAGTATGTTAATAATATCAATGTACCTTTCGGATAAACTTTATAACTGCGTATTATTCTAAGACCCATGAACGAAAGATATAATAATATGTCATATGGGGAATCAAGAAAATAGACACCGCAAGTATTTCTATGATTAAAGTCGTTTATGAAAGATGTGTGTTTGCTCGTTTCTTTTGTATCATTTGGATCATGCCAAAAAGGAATAAGGGATAGCCCTAACAGACCTTAGCCGATTCTCTTGACAATCCTCTAACACACGTTAATTGCGACAAAATATGTGATGGCAAAATTGGAGTAGGGGAAAACCCATATGATATTCTTGAGAAAGATTGCATCGTACCCCTTATAATTGCCAAACCTCGCATTCTTAAGACGCCATGAAATCTTGTTTTAAATTTATATATGCACCTCTCTTAAGATGTCAAATCTCTCTTTAAATTGATATATGTTCTTAAGATGCCAAATCTCACGTTCTTATCATTTGATATATGTACATCTCTAATTTAGAGATAGTTGGGGGCCCCACCTCACGTTTTGGCTTCCCCACATAATCCTTAATCCTTAATCTTACCATATAATCAGTAATAACTTAAGAATCATAAACTTTGGCTGGCTGGCTGCCACGTGGAGGGGGTTTAACCTTATCCAATTTCTGTAACTAATCACCCAACAATTCCTTAATTAAATATGCAATCTTTAATTATCCAATATTTAACCAATTATCCACATAATTACGAATTATCTCAACTTACTTAAAATACTATTCACTTTTAACATACCTTATACACTTTGCTATCATGGTCATGTAGTACCTTGTATGGCACTAGTCATAGCTCGGGTCGTATTTTATCCCAAATCGACAACCTTCAACGAAACTCATTTTCTTTGATTCGTTTACCCTTTAACCTTAACGGAACTTACTTATCGCTTGTTATAAACAGAATAAATGCTTATAACCTCTAGATAATCTCATCCCCGAGTCTACATCGATAAACTGAAGACGGAACTCTAACATACGAAAATGCGAGATGTAACAACTTCAGAGTTCACAAAGGTCTCAAGGACCCCGAGCATTTCTTGTGTTAGAGAAGATCACCTTAATCATAAACTAAGTCCCACCCAAAATACCTTAAATCATTCACCCTCACTCTTTCCCAAAGGTTTAGATACAAGTGTAGTCTTAACAGTCAACATGAAAGCAGAAATAGGCACGCAAGTAAAAGTACAGAGGAAGTCCCGAAGACACAAGGATATCATCAAAAGGCAGAGACATGAATACATTAGGAATTGCACCATTAGCATTAGAATTATATACTAGAAGGTAAATGTCACGACACCAAATCAATAAGGGTCGTAATGGCGCCTATCGTGAAACTAGGCTATCCCTCTAACACAGTTAAATCAACTTTTGTCTGTTTTATAGAATTATAAACTTATAAACTGATAAAGATCTACTTTTAAGACAATTTCAACAAGAATAACAGTAATGGCAAGCAATCTAAACCGCCCCCAGACCTCGGGAGTCAACTGTCATGAGCATCTAGTATAGAAACTACAAGGTATAAAAATGTATCTTGCCACTTATACAAGTACAAAACATCAAAAGTCTAAGGATAGGAAAGGAAGGAAGGTCAGCTGTGGACGCTGGGAAGCTACCTCGATCCCTGGTCAACTCTGAAGCACACGAGAAGTCAACTAGCGAGCTGGTCCGGTACCTGAATCTGCACACAGAGGTCAAGGGAGTAACATGAGTACGCGAATTCAGTAAGTAACCAAAGTAACTAAAAACTTGAGTGAAGTGACGAGCATTTATGAAATCATATTTATTTTGTAAAAACAGTAATTCAACTTTTGTTAGAAAAGCCCAGTATAAAGATGAGTGAGAAAAACAGTAAAATTCACAATTTATCCGCCTTCAGGCACAATATCTCTCATAACAAGGTATCTCAGTCACTCATGCATCCACTATCAGTATGACATGCTCTCACTAAGCACTCTCACTCAACAAGTACCAGATATCCATTCAACTGTTGCGTCGTGTAGCCCGATCCAATACATATATATACATATTTTCTGTGGCGTGACACCCGATCCATATATAATACGATGCGGGGTGAAACCCGATCCATATAATAGTCGACTGTAAAAACAGTAAAATTCACAATTTATCCGCATTCAGGCACAATATCTCTCATAACAAGGTATCTCACTCACTCATGTCTCAACTATCAGTATGACATGCTCTCACTAAGCACTCTCACTCAACAAGTACCAGATATCCATTCAACTGCCGCGCCGTGCAGCCCGATCCAATACATATATATACATATTTTCTATGGCGCGCAACTTGATCCATATATAATACGCTGCGGGGTGCAACCCGATCCATATAATAGTCGACTGTACTCACTGGGGGTGTACAGACTCCGGAGGGGCTCCTACAGCCCAAACACTATGTTGCTGCGGCGTGCAACCCAATCCAATATATATATTGATGCGGCGTGCAACCCGATTCATATAATGTATATTGATGAGGCGTGCAGCCCGATCCATATATAGTGTATATTGTTGTGGCGTGTAGCCTGATCCATATATAATATATATTGTTGCGGTGTGCAACCCGATCCATAACTATCCTCACATGTTCGGCTATCGTCCTCACTCAGTGATCCTCACAAGCCACTTGGGCAACTCCTCTCAACTCACGGGACTCAGCCCCAAAATACCTCTCAAAGTTTCAAAACCGTGTGATAACAAAGAAAATAACAACAAGTAGAAAACATGACTGAGTTCACAAACGTTCTATCAGGATAGTGTGAGAATAGTGTAAAAGTATCTCTGAAGGTCTAAACAGATCGACCCAAGGCCCCAAATATGGCTTATAGCCCCTAAACAAGTGTAAAGTTTAAAAATACAGGATATCATAAGGTTCCAAATCAAATCCGCGGCGTAATAGTCCCTATGGGGCGGACCAAGTCACAATCCCTATCGGCGCACGCCCACACGCACATCGCTGAGTATGTGCGTCACCTCATTTTCCAAAACAGTAGAAAACACCGGGGTTTCATACCCTCAGGTTTAGAGTTACAATCGTTACTTACCTCAAAACAGTCTGAAAGCTACTACACAATACTCTTGCCCCTCGAATCGGCTCCCAAATGCAACGAGTCTATCAAAAATGAGATCAATAACATCAAAATATGCTAGGGAGACGAACCATAATCGAAAACTATCAAAATTAGGCACAATTCCCGAAATTGGTCAAACCGGCCTCCGGACCCACCTCTCGGATTTCGATAAAAATAAAAAAACTAGAATACTTATTCCCTCACGAGTTTACTCATATCAAATTTACAAAAATCCGACCTCAAATACCCATTCAAATCATCAAAAGGATTTCCAAAACTTTCCTCCCATTTTCCCCTAATTTCTACTTTGATTCCTCAAATTACATGATAGAAATCAAGACAAATTCATGAAATTAAACGAAAAGTGATTGAAGAACAAATACCAAAAGAATCCCACTGAAAATCTCTTGCAAATCCTCCTTCTCCCGAGCTCTCTAATGGTGTTTTGAGTTATGATCTAAAACCCTCGTTTTTGAACTTAAACTTTCTGCCCAGGTCATTAACTCACTGCCATCGCGAAGAACAAACATACTGCTCCCTAAATTTACTCACTGCGATCGCACCACTTCCCCGCGCGATCACGAAGCTGCAACTCCCTAACCAATGCGATCGCGTACCCCATCACGCGGTCGCGAAGCACAATTGCAACAACCTGACGCGCCCCTTTTCTTCTACGCGAACGCAATCAAGTTCACGCGTTCACGATTGCCAACTTGATGGACCCACGCGATCATAGACACTACATGGTGATCGCATAGAGCAATTTCCCAGCTGCCCTCAATAGACCTACGCGATCGCGGGCCCACTATTGCGATCGCGTATAAGGAAACCAATAGCAGAAACTTTAGCAGCGACAACAGTCCCTTTTAAGGCCAAACACACTCCGATAACCACCCGAAACACACCCGAGGCCCTCGGGACCTCAACCAACCATACCAACACACCCCATAACATTATTCAAACTTAGTCGAGCCTTCGAAACACCAAAATCACATCAAATTCAAGCCTATGAACTTTGAAATTTCTAAATTCCACCGAAGACGCCGAAACCATCCAAAACACCTCTGGTTGACCTGAAAATTTGCACACATATCCAAAATGGCATTACGAAGCTGCTCCAACTTTCGGAATTCCATTCCGACCCCAATAGCCTATTTTTCACCGCTGACCGAAAATTGCCAAAAACCAACTTTCGTCAATTCAAGCCTAACTCTACTCTGGACATCAAAACCTCATTATGAACACACTTCTAATTCCCAAATAACCTAACGAAGCTATCCGAGCCATAAAATCCGTATTCCGAGACCGTTTACCAAGAAGACAACTCCCAATTGACTTTTCTAACTATAAGGCCAACTTAAGAGACTAAGTGTCTCAGTTCTCACCACGACCACTCCGAACCCGAGCCAACCATCCCAACAAAACACACAATAGCTGGACCACACAGAAATGAAGCAGAAATATGGGAACATGGCTATATTCTCGGAATGACCGACCGGATCGTTACATTCTCCCCCACTTAAACATACGTTCGTCCTCAAACGTGCCCAGAGTTGTTCCAAAAGCTGCCAAAAATTGTCGTGTAACCTACCATGTACATACCCGGGGTGATCCCACGTCACCCTATCCCACGTAGGTCCAATAGCACAACATAGATGAAATTTCGAAATCCATCCTGGACCATAAACCTTAGAACCAAATTTTCACTTTTGAAATAGTTTACGATATCAAAATTCCACAACAATAAGATGAAATAGTCTGAGCACGTTGTATCAAGCCATATCTGTTACCCAAGAATTAATCACATTATATACCACATGACTCAAACATTCATAGCGATAATGCCTAATCACAATAGCTGCTTAAAATAACCCAATACTGGTGCATAACAATTTATCAACCCATGCCTAGCTCTAACACTTTCATATGCTGTCGATGATGAAAGAAACATGTAGAAACTAGTACCAACTCGTCAGATCAGCCCGTCATGGAGCTCCCCCTTTCTACAACAAGAACCATAGCAGATTTCTAAGCTAACTTCCGATATCATCCTTCCAATCATGTTGTAGTCAACTCTGGTAGTATTCATTATAGACCCAATGACCTTTTCGCATCCAACACGACCACTCTGATGACATGACGTATCAATACAATACCAAGCCATAACTTGTGCAACTAGGGCACTCAATAGAAACATCCCACGAACTCGAATCATAGGAAAGATTCACACGAGAGGACCATCCTTCCATTAACAAGTACCATCACAACACCATGCCAAGAGCCTGGAACACATTGAAAAATCAAGACACACGAATCTGACATTAAGGATTATACCTCTACATAACTCCGCTACAAAGCATAATCCCATCCAAACGCTGGATCAAATGAAATACTTCAAGCCACCTTGATCAAAATCGATAACCATGCGCAATCCGACATCAAGTACTCAAAGTGCATTCCCATAACCACGGGGAAATATCGGACGATACCATGCCACACAACCCAAAAGAACATAACCAATACGTCTCAATCCCGCAACACCCAATTACCCACCTTACTCAAATCTAGCTATAAAGCCCCATTAGAACCGCACCACATGTGCCTATAACCAACAATCACAACTCCTCGCAATCCCGAAGGGTAACTCATAGATCACTCCAGAACACGAATAAACTCAATGACAAACAATGGTACATCCCTCAGCAATAGCAATTTGGAGTCAACAATTCCGACTCGGTGCAGAACACACACCCATACTGGCCTACCAATAACTCTAAATCAACTCTGGTCATCCACATTAGGTAGATAACTCTCCAAGTCCATAATTACTGAATCATGGGATATACTAACACCTGACTAGCTTTGATCGCAACCTCATAGTTCATAACTACAAAATAATTTGTTTATGAGCACTCTCAGTCTCAAAGTCCATGAAGTGCACCAATTGCCATTTATGATCCAAACTCCCCCACTCATATATATAACATGTCCCTAATACTCAATCATTCCACGAGGGATACCCCCAAAATTCCTCAGTGGGACCAAGCAACCTTTAATATCCGCAGTTGATCCAACAAGAGAGCGTCACAATACTGGTGAAGCACCCTCAATTCCCACATTGACTTCTCTAAAATGTATATCTTCATCAAGCCACCCAATAGTGTTATCATCTACCTGGTCATCTGAAATTGCCAATGCTGCTTGAGAATTTGACCTTCCTTCCGGAACTGAACCGAGATCTCACATATGCAAATCTCAACCCTATACCACATACCGCATACGCTACGCCATCCTACGATAAGTACAAGAACTTCATGATCCCTTTCGAGCCACAAAAGCTACGCATCCAACTAGCCAAGACTTTACATTTGTTCCCACCTAGAAGCAAAGTCACTATACGTCACATGCTCCCCACGCCGGACGAAAATAAACATCTCTAACCATGGTAGGAACCATCATGAACTAGATGAACCCCCTTTGTACCACACCAAACCGTCAGGACTGAATCCTTCTAACTCAACCAAGCTACGCATGTCACAAAAACCCAAGAACACTGCCAAGAAACACCTGTAAAAACTCATTACCTCATAAACACCCAAAGAACTAACCATATCCCTTACCATGCTGATCCGACCTACTACCAAGCTGTCCTATTTATCCAAGTTCCTTTTGAATTATCTACGAATTAGTACTTCTCCTTGCCAAAATACCTCAATTCCCAATCCAGACTCACCACACGAAACTCGAGCATAAAAAAATATACCATCTAAGGCTCATAAGACGCTGAATACTCTCTCACATATCTCCAAAAACACCATATTAGAATTACTTGCCCTGAAAAGACTTCCTGCGAATTTAAAGTCATTACCTTAACTTTCCTGATACTGATGGATAGAATCCATGATAATGTAAAGACACCACAAGCGTTGACACCTCCACGTTATTCTAAGTTCTAGCCCGATTCACACCTTGAAGATCCTCAATCGCTACTTATAACCTCGAATCTCTCAAAACCATTCTCGAACATCATTTACTCTATGCAATTTCAATTACACTGACAAAGTAAACAAAACGACCTGACCCCGCTTGCAAACCACATGCTAAGAATGTAATCCACACAATTGAAGCAACCAAACATATCCCTACTCCACACACACTACACCCTTTACTAATACAACTCATACATTCAATGGAACCCAATTACCCATAGAGTATATTACAACATGTATTCAAAATTCCCGTTACTCGAGTCACTCCCAGACTCTACCTCTGCAGGTCATATCCGGTTCACCGATATACCTTGATCCTACCTATACAACACATAATCTTGCAATCACTTATCATTAACGGACTCCCCCACCTGGCTCAAAGCCAAGGATTAAGACAAACAATAACTCACTATGCCCATGCGCGATCACTGCCACAAAACTGTGGTGAGATTCAACTAAATCCTCCATAATCTCATATGACCCAAACCATCTAACCCTCAAATCGTATGCAAATCTCGCATTCACCATTTTAATGGTCATGCCAACTCCCACAAGCGACCTAAACTCATAATACAACATATATCATTTACCGGTAGAAGTGAACTTAATACAGATCAACATAAGGATCACACACCTCAAACTGATATCTCGCTATACCTTTTCGAACATGATAGCTATTACGCAATCGCTTTACCCTCCTATATTAGAACACATATAATGTCTGCCCTCGAGACATCACAATAAGCGGTATAAGAACCTGAAGCTGATGATAATACTAACACTGGAGCTGTGGTTAAGGAAGTCTTGAGCTTCTGGAAGCTCTACCCACATATGTCTGACCACGTGGATACCCTCACTGGACACCACGTGTCCCAAGAATGCTACTGAACTGTCAAACTTTACACTTGGAGAACTTTTCTTAGAGCTCCTCCTCCCTGGATCCTGATAATACCATCCTCAAATGCTGAGTATGCTACCCTTTGCTACGCGAGTACGCCACGATACAATCAATAAATACAATAACAAAGGAGTCATAACGTGGCTGAATACACCGTCAATCAAATACATGAATGATGTTGGGGCATTGGTCAGCCCAAAAGACATCACCAGGAACTCATACACAATAGAAGGCTCTGCTTTACTCCACACCTAAACAACACAAGAGGTCCTCTAATACACTCACAACTCGAGGCAATATGCCAGCTCCAGACAGAAGTTAAATACTCAATGGTTCTTGCTACATCTCCTGCTATTTCATTTTGTCGCAATCAAACAACCTGAACACACCTAACCATCAGATCACCCTCACCATGTAGAAATATGGTCACAAAGTCCCATCAATAAGGAAAAAAATGGATATATAAGTCCCCCAAACACATGTGCTCACACAAACGAAATCTCAGCACTCAAGCCACATACAAAATCTGGGCTCAAGTCCTCCCAACTGGCCCATTATCAACATGCTAAAAATCACAAATCATCCATGGAAGTCACAAGCCGCTGATGCGTAACTAATACCAAGCGCTCACGTGCGCATTCGAATGCATGAAAGGAATTCAAAGAGTTACGCTTTTGGCTGAATAAAATGGATTCGCACGACATGAATTCAAGAATGTGAGATTTGCTTCCTATGGGTTCTGCAGCCTCTCAAAGATAAGTACAAACGTCTCCGTACCGATCCACTAGACTCTACTAAACCTGCTCATGACCGTGGAGTCGTATGTAACCTAGTGCTCTGATACCAACTTGTCATGACCCCAAATCAATAAGGGTCGTGATGGCACCTATCGTGAAACTAGGCTAGCCCTCTAACATAGTGAAATCAACTTTTGTCTGTTTTATGGAATTATAAACTCATAAACTGATAAAGATCTACTTATAAGACAATTTCAACATAAATAGCAATAAAGTCAAGAAATCTAAACCCCCCCCCCCCCCCCCCCCAAGGACTCATTT